>JAEIFV010001349.1:0-61115 GCA_018904265.1 Lordiphosa collinella
CCCTGATTGCAGTTGTCTGTCTGCTACATTGGCACACAAGGGTCACGGATACGACCCATAGCCATCCCCACCGCATGGGCGGTGTGCAACAACCAGGGCTCTGGCAGACCGAACGAGGCGATAAAACTCAACGGTCAAAAGCCATTGAGGAATCAGCCCTCCGATGGACGTCCACAGATACGCAACAATTCGATGGCAAATATGAAACAAGGAAAAAAAAGAAGAGCATAAAATCAGAACCCGGCTGGCTTCCACTAGCCCGTAGCATCGAACCCAGCTAGATGTTACTGAACGACGGTATGCTGGGACACCCATTCGATTTAAAAAGAACCCTGGCGCTGACGGCTGCTGGCATTTATGATCTTTGTTATCAGTCTGATACACTGCTAAAATGGCTCATAGGCTAATGTCACCGCCGCACCCTCCCCGATAAAACCCTGGCAGGCCTCTAAAAACGCTTGCTGTTAGTACCACTTGATTGGATGGCAGGCTTGGTTGATTCTATCTAACTATCATTGATCTGGCTCTGAACTCTGTGGCCCTTAAGAACAGAGTCAACTCTACATGGACCTCACTCCATGGGATCGTTAAGGTGATTGCGCACTGATAACAGCAATAACGACTAAAGTTGGGACAACTACACCATTCCCTCATCAACCCAAAAAACCTCTGCGGCGGTTTCGCACTTGGCCGTCGTAGCGGACGTTACAAGCGCACTTGTTTAAGATCCTTTTGCTAGGGAATCCCAAATAGCGAGAACACCACCAATAGCACCGCAGTCTGCACCTCCAGCGCACAACGTAAGACCTGCGACACCCGGAGATGGAGTAGAAACTCCAAAGCGAAACAGGGGAACCACAAGCCCCACTGAGGCAGCCCGAAAAACACCGCCAAAGAAGCACCGAGGCCAAGGCTCGCCCAAAGACCTGCTCCGCGAACTTGGGACAATTTTGGATGAGATCATTTTCAGGGTTAATGAGAAAAAGCCTGTGGTTAGGCATATTAACCTGAACATGAAGGACTCCTTGATAAGAATAAAGGAAATGCATATGGCCATTATGCATTATGAGAAAGTGCCTCAAACTCCACCATGCTGCTTTAGGGCTGCAAGCTCCCTGTGATCGCGCTAGCACAACGGAGTCTGCGGCACAGTGACGCCGTCCCTTAGAAGGCAAAATCTGTCAAGTCCAAAACCGCCAAGGAAAATAAGACGTCAGAAAAAAATAGTATTAACAGTGGTGAAAAAGCGATCGAGAGCAAACAGGATATCTCATCGAGCCGACGCAATCATGGTGAAGTGCAAGGATCCTACTGACTCGCAAAGTCTCAGATTCAGTGCAGACTGATCAAGGCCTGCAAAAGTACCAGGAAAACGTTAGTGGCATAAGGCGCATAGCCGCCGGCGAGTTGTTTATCTGAATGAGCAAAGCGGCTGACGAAGCTACCGTACAACTGCAGCAGGCCGTACAGAAAACTCTAGGTGAGACAGCTGAGGTCCAAGCGCTAACTGAAAAGGTAGCGTTAGAGATCAGGGACATAGCGGAATGGTATTCCACCGAGGATGTAATGCAAGCTGCGTACGCAAAAATAGAGGGCGACATCCCAATCGACGCTATTCCCAAACTTCGAAAGGGTTACCGTGGTACGCAAACAGCGAGCCTGATCCTTCCGAATTAACATGCGGATCAGCTAGTATCCACTGGGAAGATTCAGATTGGCTGGTTGGTTTGCAGGATAAGGCGGAAAATCGAACCGAGGCGCTGTGTCAGAAGTTCGGGCCCATTGCTGCCAGATGCAGAAGAAAGCACGATTGTTCGAGTGCTGCTTCAACTGTGGAGGATCTGAACATTCTGCAAAGGACTGCAAAGAAAAGTTGCCTCGCTCTAGAGCAGGACTCAAAAACACAGCCCATATTACCCTTAGCGGGGCTTGTGTTTTTAAAAGCGGCCAATGCCACCAGACCTAAAATTAAGTTTCTCCAGCTTAATTTAATCCGTTGCCGGGCAGCCCAGGACCTCAAGAACAAACTGTACGTGTCCTGGACATCGACATAGCCATACTAAGCGAACCATATCGAGCAAAGAATGACGGCGTGACTCCAAACAGAGCTTTCTACCCAGATATTTGGAGCAGTGGAAACCCCACTCACCAACTGACGGATAGGTTGTCCAAAGACGGATTCACAAGGGCAAAGTATAATGGAACCTACTTTTATAGCTGCTATATACCCCCCCAGCCTTCAATCCAGTGAGTTTGCCACCATTATTGATGAAATCGTAACAGACGCCCTTGGCCGATCTCCAGTGGTCATAGCAGGTGACTTTAATGCGTGGGCGGTGGACTGGGGTAGTTCGACGACGTGCCAACGCGGACACTACTACCAATCACAGTAGCTGCCCCTAACTTGGTTCTGCTAAACAACGGCGGAAGCTCTACTTTCAGCAAGGCAGGTAGAAGTCGGTCATTGACCTAATAGTTGCCAGCCCCTGCATTGCAAGGCATACTACGTGGACAGTGTCCGACTTATACAAGCACAGTGACCACTTTGTAATTATATGCTCGACTACAGCCCGAGACGTATCCAACCTAGTCTAAGACCAGCACACGGATCAGCTGGAGACACGAAAAACTCAATAGCGATCCACTTATGCTAATTAACCTACAAGAGGAAGCCAACGACTGCGCAAACTGCTTTGACGATACCTTTCAGCAAGCGTGCGAAGCTTCAATGCTGCGCAAAAAAAGAGGAACTACTGCTCGCAGGCCAGTTCACAGGTGGAATGGTCAGATAGTGGAAGCCCGCAGTGCTTGTTTTGCAGCTAGAAGGCTACAGCAACGGAATAGACGAAGCAAAGGCTTCAACGAACTATTGGCTGACTTCCGTAGCAAACGTGCCCTGCTCAAAGCCGCCAGAAAAGAAGCAAGGCGCGGTGCTGGAAAGAGCTGTGCGATGAAGCTGACGCCCAACCTTTTGACACTGCCTACAAGGTTGTCATGGGGAAGCTGGCCAAAAAATCTATCGGAGTTCGTAAGGCTCTAGAATATGTGCATCGAACAATGCCGCTTCCCGGATAGATGGAAACTCCAGAGGTTCCCAAAAGCAGTACCCAATTAGAGAATCCCTCTGCATACAGACCACTTTCAATGCTGGACGTAGTTGGGAAACTGTTCGAACGCATAATTTGTAACCGCTTTGGAGACGAAGCTTGTTGAACGGGAAGGCCTTTCTGATCGCCAATTCGGATTCAGAAAGAAGTTGAGCACTACTGACGCAATTTCGACAGTCGTAGGCATAGCGCGAGAAGCTATCGAAGGCACCAGGTGGCGCGGCGGACGCAAGAAGTACTGCCTTATAACCACGTTGGATGTCAAGAATGCCTTTAACACGGCTAGCTGGCACAGTATTCATGAAGCGTTGCAGCGACTTCGAGTATCCGAGTACCTCATCAGGATCATATGCGACTACTTCAGGAACAGAGTACTCTTGAATGATACTGCAGCAGGAGAACGGCAGCGCAGGATTTCTAGAGGCGTACCGCAAGGATCGGTGCTAGGTCCAACACTTTGGAACGTCATGTATGACGCAGTGTTGCGCCTGCTGCTATCTGATTCGCTGATGACATTGCAGTCATCTCAGTCGCTAAACATTTGGGAGAAGTCGAAGCCAATACAAACGCAGCCATCCGCGAGGGTTATCTCATGGCTCGGGGAAAACGGGCTAAGATTGCCAGCCCACAAGTCGGAAACGGTGCTGGTCAGTAGCAGGAAAAAGTGGAGTCCGCCACCATTGAAGTTGGAAGCTGCTTGATAAGATCGAAACCTGCCATCAAGTACCTGGGCCCAATATTGGACCACAGGTTAACCTTCCAGCAATATCTTGAGTATGTCGGAGAAAGCAGCCCGGATCTCAACTGCTTTAGCGGGAATGATGTCAAATATTGGCGGACCTCGTCAGCGAAGTAGAATGCTGATCGCAAACGTTGTGAGGTCAGTCATACTCTACGGAGCACCGATATGGGCAGCTGCAATGGAGGTACCCTCGTACAGCCGGGAGTGCAAGTCTGCATACCGCAGGAGCGCACTCAGAGTGTTGTGTGCTTTCCGCACCGTCTCTGAGGACGCTGCGCTTGTCCTAGCAGGCATGGCCCCGTTAGATTTACTCGCAAGAGAAGCCTGCAGAAGAGATGCGCCCCCTGATCGCCGGGAATAGACTCTCGCACTCTGGGAGAGAAGATGGAGAACTGCTACAAGCGGTCAATGGAAAAGACGGACAATACCGGACTTACGACCGTGGGTTTGCCGGACGCACGGGCAAATCGACTTTTATATGACGCAAGCACTGACGGGACATGGATGCTTCAAGTCCTACTTGTTTAGGTTTAAGCATGAGACGGATACTTTTTGCACGCACTGTGCAGGGATCCCAGAAGACTCTGAACATGTCCTTTTTGTCTGTCCTAGATTTGCTGCTGAACGGGAAGAGCTAAGCTTGTCCTAGCAGGCATGGCCCCGTTAGATTTACTCGCAAGAGAAGCCTGCAGAAGAGATGCGCCCCCTGATCGCCGGGAATAGACTCTCGCACTCTGGGAGAGAAGATGGAGAACTGCTACAAGCGGTCAATGGAAAAGACGGACAATACCTGACTTACGACCGTGGGTTTGCAGGACGCAAGGGACATGGATGCTTCAAGTCCTACTTGTTGAGGTTTAAGCATGAGACGGATACTTTTTGCACACACTGTGCAGGGATCCCAGAAGACGCTGAACATGTCCTTTTTGTCTGTCCTAAATTAGCTGCTGAACGGGAAGAGCAAAGGTTAAAGATTGGGAGACCATTCATAGTCAATGACTTGATGAGTATTCTACTTAGCTCGCAAAACAACTGGTCTGCTTTTAGCAATTATGCACCACAAATAATCATATCCTTGCGTCGCGCTGAATGACTTAAAATCCTAGATAGGAATCTAGTGGAGGCTTTAATGCAAGCTCCCCCTCGTGAAGTATTACTTTGCGGTCGTACCGCGAAAGGGGAACGGAGATTAGGCTGTCCCAAGTCCCACACTATCCGGCTTTAAATGCTTTCCCCACTATAAAAAAAGAAAAAAAAACCCTATTCACGGCGCAGCCCAACAGTAACCCATTGTGGACTAGCAGTATGTGGACGGAGGTAATCGAATTAAGCCAGGAGGAAATCGCAGCAGCAGCGGCGAAAACAACCTCGAAGAAAGCCCCTGGACTTGACGGGACTCCCAGCGACATCGTGAAAGCGGCTGCGATGAGAAATCCTGAGGTATTTCGGAAGGTCTTCAAACCTGTCTTCTGAAGGGAGTTTTTCCACGAGGCTGGAAACAGATAGACTGGTCCTACTTCCGAAAAAAACAAAGGACTCCCCAAACGACGCTGGATCCTACCGCCCAATTTGCCTCCTGAGCGCAGTTGGAAAGCTTTTTGAAAGAGCTATCTGTTCGAGGATGCAAGAAACCACGGAAGGACATTTTGGATTGGCGGACGAGCAGTATGGACTTAGACCCGGCAGGAGCACACTGGGTGCGCTAGAAAAAGTGCAGGATATAGCCCAAGAGGCAATCGAGGGGGAACGATGGTTGTATGGATCGAAGGAGTATTGCGCCCTGGTCACACTGGATGTTCGCAATGCATTTAACTTGGTAAACTGGAGCCATATACTCAGCGCCATGAGCGAAATGCGAATGCCACACTATCTAATACGAATAGTCGCCCAATACTTTGAGGACAGAGTCCTGATGTATGACACAGATTCAGGACCCCAAAAATGAACCGCACAATTGTGTCTATTAAAAACTGGCTCCGACAAGTATGCTTAATGCTAGCAGTGCAAAAAACGAAAGTAATCCTCATAAGCAGCCGGAAAAGTGAAAGCATCGAGATAGTGATAGGCGACGCAAGGAAGCGCTCAGCTGATAACCTGAAGTACCTGGGAGTATTAATCGATAGGAGGCTAAACTTCCGAGACCACTTTCAATACGCGGGCGAGAAAACAGCGAAAACGGCGGCTGCATTGGCTAGGCTGATGCCAAAGGAACCAAGCCCCCCACAAGACGGCTCCTAGCAACAGTTGCTAAGTCCAAAATGCAGTACGCTGGGCGGAGGCAACGGAGTCTCCGACGTATACGCGTGAAGCCCGGAAGGCACACCGGCGTATGTCGATTCGGCTCATAAGCGGCTTCAAAACGGTGTCCGACTCTGCAGCGGCGGTAGTAGCAAACAGTATGCCACTCGACCTGGAGGCTATTGCAATTAAGGCACGAAGGAGAGGATTATCCGCGCAAGAGGCGCATAACACGAGTCTCCGAGCATGGCAAGAGAGATGGGACATGTCGGATACAGGAAGATAGACCCACCAACTAATTCCCAGAATAGAGGAATGGCTCAATCGAAGCCACGGAGAAGTAAACCATCACCTGACCCAATGGCTCACAAACCATGGATGTTTTAGGGAGTACCTACACCGATTTAAGCACGTCGATACACCCTGGTGCCTTCATTGCAATGGCCGAGTAGAGTCTGCAAAACATGTGATGTTCGAGTGTCAGAGGTTTGGAGAGGAGAGGCGCGTCCTAAGAAGACGAGCGGGACAGCCCTTTACACCGAGAGGTGTGGTCAAAAGTATGATCAACACGCAGGATGTGTGGATAGACGCTGCATCGCACATTTCAACTATAATGAAAAAAGTCAGGATTGACGAACAGGCTGCAAGACAGCAGAACTAGGTGAAATGACGTTTTGTCACTACCTGCCCGCCGTAATAATACGTCAATTGGCAGTCCCGGCGGAGAATAACAGGTCAGAAGGCGGCTGGTTGGGTTTTAGTCCTTCGGCGTTCCATAGAACGAATCGGGCATGCCCCATGCAAGGGTGCATGGTGTATCTTTAGAAGATCACCCAACCATGGTTCGCATACAAAAAAAAAAAAAACCACACGACCCGCACACACAGCGAACTTTGACGTCCCACTAAATAACAAAAAATTCCATAAACGTATATGCATATGTTTATATGTATACATACGCGACTAAGGGAATTTTTTAATGAAAGTTCAGAATGGCATAATCGGAAATAGGATGAGTAGTAATTGCAGGGCCAACGGGTACACAAGGACAAGGATCCGATCTACTGCCAACCCCACCGCTCCGGCGGCGTGCCCACCAACAGGGCTCTGGCGACCGAATACGGGCGGTATAACCCCCACCGTTAAAACGCCAAGGAGAAATCCCTGGCCACCGTTGGACGCCCAAGAAAAAAGAATGCGAACTGCTCTGAACCCATTGAGATCCCAGCCCAGTGTAGCGTACACATACTTATTTAAATATATATAATCATACCCACATATATATGAGCATACTATGTGACACTCTGTTGCATAAGTAAACATACAAATATCAATGCTCACTTAAATTCATTCTTTGTTTCCCATAAGGAAATATCATCGACCACTTGGGTCGTTGCCTTAAACGCGCACTCAGCAGTTTTCGGCTTATATACAAATGTATGTGTCCGCCGCTCGCTCAAGATGCAAAAGCATTTCTTTGGACATGAATTCAGTCCGTTTGTATGCATCGCTTGGCAGAGACCATTTGGCTCTGCCTGGCACAACTAAAGATTAATTAAAGTTTATAAATAAAGTTGATTCAAGAAACATGACCGTTACTACCTGTGCCAACTTATTGATCGGATGGAACTTATAATATTACATGGCGACCGTTGACAAGTGGGTCGGCCCAACGAGGGAGTAAAAGAGGGAAGACCCCGGCAGCTACATAAAAGAAGGAAGACCAAGACCAGAAGAAACCCAAATATCTGAGTGAGTAGTTGGTTCACAATATAAAAGTTTTCAAACAAAGCCAATCTCGTATTGTACAAATGTTTATCATGCCAAAAACAAGAAGAAGCGGCATAAAAGTACGCACAATAAATACAATAATAATTTTTTACAAACAAAAGCTTAGATTGCAAAACAAAACACCAGTATATATAAAAAACTACCGAAATGCATACTCCGAAAAACCTGAAATAGATAAGCAGGTCGAGAAATTAATCAAAGATGGCATAGTTGAACCATCCATATCTGAATATAACAGCCCACTTCTCTTGGTACCCAAGAAATCACTTCCGAATTCAACGGAAAAAAGATGGCGTTTAGTTGTTGACTATCGCCAAAAAAAAAAATTACTAGCGGACAAGTTTCCACTTCCAAGAATAGAAGACATTCTTGACCAATTAGGTCAAGCTAAATATTTTTCATGTCTCGATCTCATGTCTGGATTTCACCAGATCGAATTAGATGAGAAATCAAGAAATTTAACATCATTTTCAACGAGCACCGGCTCTTATCGTTACACGCGATTACCCTATGGACTAAAGGTAGCCCCAAATTCATTTATGCGTATGATGACACTTGCATTTTCCGGTCTAGAACCATCGCAAGCATTTCTTTATATGGATGACCTCTTAGTCATCGGATGTTCAGAACAACACATGTTCAAAAATTTGACAAATGTTTTCCAACTTTGTCGCAAATTTAATTTAAAATTACATCCAGAGAAATGCTCATTCTTTATGCATGAGGTTACATATCTCGGTCACAAATGTACCGACAAAGGCATTCTCCCGGATGACAAAAAATACGATGTAATTAAAAATGACCCAGTCCCAACAGATGCAGATAGTGCACGAAGATTCGTAGCCTTCTGTAATTACTATAGACGTTTTATAAATAATTTCGCAGAACATTCACGCCACATAACCAGGCTTTGCAAAAAGAATGTTCAATTTAAATGGACTTCTGAATGCAATGACGCATTCGAGTACCTTAAGGAAGCTTTAATTTCTCTAAAGAATTTTGCATCATCACAGATGCCAGTAAGCACGCTTGTGGTGCAGTACTTACACAGAATCATAATGGCATGCAATTATCAATTGCTTATGCGTCAAGAGCTTTTACACAAGGTGTTGCCACCCTGTTCTGGCAACTGAAGATGGTTCTGGCATGTCCAGACCAAACGAACACAAAAATAGAACACTCCAAACTTCACTCCAGGTTTAATATATGTATTGGTTTATTTAATGTTTAATACAAGTAATTAATTAACCGTAGCGTGGAGCGTAGCGAGCGAAGAGTGCGAAGAGTTTATTTTAACGTGTTCGTGCCGCGCGAACTGTGAGAATACTGCCGCCATATCAGTGGTGGGCGACGCTATTACTTATCGATAATGGTACAAAGAATGTATGAACGATATGAAGGATCGATATGACTGGGATCGGTATCGGAATCGGTAGGCAGGTTGACGGTTAAACAATTTAAATTTGAACGAGTCAGCAACACAAGGCGAAAGTAATAAATCCACAACTGCGCAGGAACTAGCTGCTATCCACTGGGCAATTAAACACTTCAGACCATATGTATATGGCAAGCATTTCCTAGTTAAAACCGATCACAGGCCGCTAACGTACCTGTTTTCCATGAAAAATCCAAGTTCTAAATTAACTAGAATGAGACAAGACCTGGAAGAATGTGACTTCACTGTTGAATACCTCAAGGGGAAAGATAACCATATCGCAGACGCCTTATCAAGAATAACAATCAAAGAACTAAAAAACATGAATAGACAAGTGTTGAAGGTTTCTACAAGATCCGCAACCAGACAGGAAAATACCTGCGCAGGTACCCATTGCAGCTCAGGAACTGCGCAGGAATTAGCTGCTATACACTGGGCAATAAAACACTTCAGACCTTACGTTTATGGAAGGCATATTTTTGAAAAAACTGATCACCGGCCACTAACATATCTTTTTTCAATGAAAAACCCAAGTTCCAAGCTCACACGAATGAGGCTTGATTTAGAAGAATATGATTTTACAGTCGAATATCTCAAGGGGAAAGATAATCACATTGCAGACGCTCTATCAAGAATAACAATCAAGGAACTAAAAAACATGAATAGACAAGTGTTGAAGGTGTCTACAAGATCCGCAACCAGACAGGAAAATACCTGCGCAGGTAACCATTGCAGTTCAGCTACAAGTAGCACTGCTAATAAATTGCTAGAGCTTCAGAAAGAAAAAGAATTTATAAAGCCCAATGTGTATGACACATTAAATAACCAAAGTGTCAAAAAGCTAACGAAACTAAAACTCGACAAGTGCGAATGCTTGTTTAAACAAGGAAAACGAGTTGTTTCTCGCTTTAGCGTTACCGACCTAAATTCTAATGGAGACTTTGACTTAGGTCAGTTCTTCCAAAGGCTTAATTCAGAAGCCGGAATACAAGGCATAACACAATTTCAAATGTCACCCTGTGAACAAATTTTCGGAATTGTTTCACTAAGCAAATTTAAAGAAATGGGCAATAGAACCTTAAATAAGGTCAGTATAAGCATGCTACAAAAGGTGACATTATAGACAAAAATAATCTAGCTCAAATAAAAGCAATCCTGTCAAAATACCATGACGATCCTATTGAAGGAGGACATTCAGGGATTTCGCGAACCTTGTCTAAAATTAGAAGACATTTCTATTGGCCTCTAATGACTAAAACGATAAAACAGTATGTCAAGACTTGTGAAAAATGTCAACAAGCTAAAACTATAACACATACTAAAACACCAATGACTGTAACACAAACACCACAAACAGCATTCGATACAGTACTGATCGATACCATTGGTCCACTTCCCAAAACTGAGAATGGCAATGAGTACGCAGTTACTATAATATGCGATCTAACAAAATACTTAGTCGCAATACCAATATCTAATAAAAATGCTAACACAGTTGCCAAGGCAATATTTGAATCTTTCATACTCAAATATCGCGAACCTTGTCTAAAATTAGAAGACATTTCTATTGGCCTCTAATGACTAAAACGATAAAACAGTATGTCAAGACTTGTGAAAAATGTCAGCAAGCTAAAACTATAACACATACTAAAACACCAATGACTGTAACACAAACACCACAAACAGTATTCGATATAGTACTGATCGATACCATTGGTCCACTTCCCAAAACTGAGAATGGCAATGAGTACGCAGTTACTATAATATGCGATCTAACAAAATACTTAGTCGCAATACCAATATCTAATAAAAATGCTAACACAGTTGCCAAGGCAATATTTGAATCTTTCATACTCAAATATGGTCCTATGAGCACAATCATAACGGACATGGGTACTGAATATAAAAATTCAATTATAACAGATTTGGGTAAATATATGAAGATAAACAAAATTCATTCATCAGCATACCACCATCAAACATTAGGTACGGTTGAACGTAGTCATAGAACATTTAATAAGTACATACGCTCTTACATTTCGATTGATAAAACTGATTGGGATATATGGTTGAATTACTTCACCTATTGTTTCAACACAACACCATCAGTGACACATGGATATTGTCCTTACGAACTTGTTTTTGGAAGAACTCCAAAACAGTTCATGAATTTTAATAAGTTGGATAAAATAGATCCACTCTATAATGTAGACGATTATGCTAAGGAAAGTAAATATAGATTAGAATTAGCTTATAAAAGAGCTAGAGCTATGTTGGATAAGGAAAAAGGCAAGCGAAAAACGCTTTACGATAAAACTACAAATAACTTTGAATTAAAAATAGGAGATTTAGTTTTGCTTAGAAATGAAGCTGGACACAAATTAGATAAAAACTATCTTGGTCCATTTACAGTAGAAAGCATAGGATTTAATGATAACATTACCATTAGATTAGGAAAGAAAAAACCCCAGGTATTACATAAAGATAGGTTAAAAATTTTCAATGCCTAAACAGAAAATAAAACAAATTAAAGCTGAAATCAATATCACCCAAATGAAAGTGATGGCCTGATCAACCATTCGCATTCAAATTCAAATTCACATTCAAATCAAAATTCAATTTCAAATTATTTAATTCGACTTCAAACCACATATTGAAACTTTAAACTAAAAGATAATACACAGAATTAATTTACAATTTCACATATAGCAACATTAAATATATATTAAGCACACAAATTTTATATACACCACCAAATTATAATAGAATAACTCCATAAATATACGTTATTCTTTCTAAAGGGGAGGTGTAGCGTACACATACTTATTTAAATATATATAATCATACCCACATATATATGAGCATACTATGTGACACTCTGTTGCATAAGTAAACAAACAAATATCAATGCTCACTTAAATTCATTCTTTGTTTCCCATAAGGAAATATCATCGACCACTTGGGTCGATGCCTTAAACGCGCACTCAGCAGTTTTCGGCTTATATATGTCCGCCGCTCGCTCAAGATGCAAAAGCATTTCTTTGGACATGAATTCAGTCCGTTTGTATGCATCGCTTGGCAGAGACCATGTTGGCTCTGCCTGGCACAACTAAAGATTAATTGTAAAGTAAAGTAAAGTAAAATCGGCTTGTCAAGATGACAACAGCCCCGAGGGGCCAAAGCCGAGCCTCTCTCAATCTCTTGGCTTGTGCGCTTTTAATGTTAGCACAAGAGAAAGGGACCTACAGTTTAACGCCGAATCCGAACGGCAGTTTTTGAGAGGCTTTTCATGGCTAATTACTGCAATGCTGGCGCCAACAGCAAGAGGTGTGGCCGGGTGTAAAGTTTTATTCAAAGAAAACAACTAAAGATTAATTAAAGTTTATAAATAAAGTTGATTCAAGAAACATGACCGTTACTACCTGTGCCAACTTATTGATCGGATGGAACTTATAATATTACACCAGAAAGATCTCAATTATGGTATACTGGACGCCCACTTGTATGACAGGGAGACAGGGAGTGGTATTCCAGTAAGCCGAATGACATAGAGCTGAAATGGCTGCTGGGCCAATGCCACACCTGTCCCCGTCCCGTTAAAGCCCTGACAGGCCTCAGGAAACGCTTGCTGTCTGTCGCCAGTAAAATGGCCCGTGCAGGATCAGTTGACCTTGTCCTGACTAGCACCGATCTGGCTCTGAACTCCGGCTCCCATAAGGACCGGGGTCAACCCTCGCGTGGACCGCACTCCATGGAAAGGCACCCATGGGATCATTCAAGGTGACTGCACGATACGGCATGCAATAACGACCCTGTGCTGGGACCCATATCGAAGATGACAAGTAATTTTAAAACAGGGCATCTCCAACCCTTACAACTGGAGGAAACTGTGGATGGAAGGACCCAGGAGGGTCAAACTGGCAATTTAGTGGGAAATGCTTTCGGTAAGTCGAATAAGATGGTTAGAACTCGACCGTCAACTAAGCAGATTCCTGTATCAAGCCGCCGAACATATAAGGAAGCGTTTTCGTCTTCAACGCTACGAACCAAGAGGTAGACATCCCGAAAAGAGGCAGGGAAGCAGGAAACACTTCAACAACACCGAGGAACACGCCGCCCAAGCGTGTCAAGGAGTCCGGCGTATCAATATGGATATGAAAAACTCTTTGGCCAAATTAAAGGAGATTCAGGAGGCAGTGAGTGAAGAATTGGAGATCTTAGCAGGAACTTGTCCTAAGTGCAACGGATTGCCAACACAAGCCACCCTGGCAAACTACCTTGCAAAGAGTCAGATCTCGCCTAAAACAAGAGTAAGCGACAAGGAAAGGGCAACCCAAACCTCACCAGTGCAAAACCGGAATAAGAAGGCAAAGGGGCTGCCCATGGAATCCAGGAAAGTGACCCCAGTTCCCACTATCGGATCACCAAAACACCCAAGTCAACAGCGAAGTGCCGAACAACCTAAATCTAAGGGTAAGACAATCCAACGTCCAGACCGCCACATGGAAGAAAATGAGGAGTGAAAAAAGTCCGTGGAAGGAAACAGCCCCGAGCCCGCCCAGGCTTGCCCATCAGTCTAGGGCGCATTGACAAAATGGACACGAATCAGCAAAAGATGACGAGACTTGGATGACTTAAACAAACCGGGAGAAAGTACCCTCAACCCAGTGAAAAAATGCCGGCCTCTTTATACACGAACAGCATATTATGCTTAACCAAGCGCCTGGAGGCCTTCTTATGCTGGGACGCAAGTGGCCACTATAGTGCTGCAGCAAATCAGCGCCCTTAAAGTCCTCGATAAGGGACGCATAAAGATCGGATGGACGAGTTGCCGCATCTCGGAGCTGGATGGACCTCCAAGATGCTATAAGTGCTTAGAGTTGGGTCACATGTCGAGCAACTGCAGGAACCCTGTAGACAGGAGCAACTGCTGTATAAATTGTGGTCAGGCAGGGTACAAAGCGGCTTCCTGCAAAAATGAGACCAAATGCTTCCTATGCAGTAGCGCATCCAGACAGGAGATAGACCACAGAGCGGGGAGCAGAAGGTGCCCGACCTACAATTGTGCTGACGAAAGGCGGACACAAACCAAGCATCATGATTAAGTTTGTACAAATAAATCTTAATCATTGCGAGGTTGCGCAAGACCTTCTAAGACAAAGCGTGATCGAATTAGGAGTACACGTGGCGATCATTAGTGAACCGTTTCGGGGTAAGCTACAGCGCGACTGGTTATGCTACCTCCCACCGAGTCTTAGCATAGCCGATTATTGCAGCGCCATTGACGAGCTATCTTCTGATATCAGAGAGCACTCTCCAGCCATAATAGCAGGCGACTTCAATGCCTGGGCTGTGGAATGGGGAAGCACCATTAGCAACTCTAGAGGCCAAGCTCTCCTCGAGTCATTTGCGTCTTTGGAGGTTACGTTGCTGAACAGCGGAACACTTCAGACTTTCTGTAGAGATGGAAGAGGCTCAGTCATCGGTCTGACATACGTCAGCAGCAGTCTGGCTAGCTCATCTACGTGGCATGTTGGGCAGCACGAAGCCATCCTTTTCTCAGTCGGCGAAAGGACTACTGCGTAAACCGTACAACCTGGCATTTTGTGTTTCATGTGGCAGGTAGCTTCTAAGGCCAGGTTATGGGTGTTTAAATCAATATTGTAGCGAGATTTGGTCAATCCAGTTGACTTCGCCTTGTGGGTTAGCCGAGCGGAACTAAATCGTTTAGGTGATAAGGGAAAAATTATCCCGCAGTGGTCCAGGCAAGCCGAGCTAAATAAAAGAGGAGTCGTCCGCCAATCAGTCAGTTAGAATTTAGAGTGTTCATTTGCACGTGTCCAATTGTCTCAATGGAAAAATTTAAGAGACTCTTTTCACGTGTACAATTAGGTTAGCCAGCAAAAATCAGAGAGCAGTTAAGGTAACAAGAAACACGAGATCAGTATCGATATCAGTACATGACTCGTGACATGACCCTAAGCATTAACTGCGGTCATTAGGACTGGTTCGCTACATTACCCCCTTCTGAGACTCGAGCCTCCTGGCCGAGTAGGGTGGGCGAAGGACTTTGATAGTGGGCGATCCGGTTCACGTAGCCGGTTTTAATCGCCCGTTTTCCCGGTAAAAAGACCATCCATCAGGCGCTTAAAGGTAGCCGGATCGTTAGTGAAGCAGAGGGGCATGAGATTTAATTCATAAAGGCCCGCGTCGCATGCGAATGCTGTTTTTGGATGATCCTCTTCCTCCATTTCCACCTGCCAGTAGCCAGGTCCATTGCCGAAAAAATTACGAGATCTATGAAGCGTCGCACTGTGGCTCGTTTCCCGAAAACTCGTGGCAAAAATCATTTTTCGAGTTGTTCCGTTTGAGAAAAATGTTTATATTTTTGAACTAA
Source organism: Lordiphosa collinella (assembly GCA_018904265.1). Lineage (NCBI taxonomy): Eukaryota > Metazoa > Arthropoda > Insecta > Diptera > Drosophilidae > Lordiphosa > Lordiphosa collinella. The sequence continues at coordinate 15,711 of JAEIFV010001349.1, forward strand.
GAAATGGTTGAAGTATTTTATGCAGAATGTATATGTTTTTAAAAAATTTTGTTTTAGGCTGTCGAGCAGGCTAGGCGGCTTGGAGGTTCCTCGCCCGCTTTCTCCCGCCTCGCCAGCACCCCCGCTGGCCCGGCAGCTGAGAATGGCTGGCTCTCCCTTCGCCTCTCGCCGGCTGCCTTCTCGCCGGCTGCCTTCTCGCCTTATTGCGTTGCTATGCGTCTGTTCGCCATGACTTTCCTTTTTCCTTCTGTGGCAAGCCAACATTTTTTCCCTTCCACGTGCCCTTGCTTTTACTCCGCTGCTGCGCAGTCGCCGGCACCGTTGTCTCTAAGCTCAGCTCAGCATGGGGAGCTCAGGACTAACGGCGCTATTGCTACCGGCTGTCTCACTCGCACCTTTGGCTGCCACTGGCGGTTGGCTATTTATTTTCGGCGCATTTTTAACCGTCGACTGCCCCCTGGTGTTTCATTTAATTTTTTTCGAATATTTATCGGTTTTGCTTTATCTTCAGAATGTTTATTATTATTCTATTTTTCTTTTGTTACTATTATTATTATTTTTTTTTTTAAGTGTTAGTTTTATTTTATACAACATTTCTAAATCGTGATACCGTTTTAATATTTATTCCTTGTTTTTTCCCTTACCCTCTTTTTTATACTTAAACTTATCTTTGCTTCTGTTTTCCAAGATTATATTTTTTTTTTTGATAACGCCTAAGTTTCAATTCCTCTTGTTTTTTTTGTATCCATATATTTTAATTGTTTTCCCTTGCTCTTTTCCTTGATTTTCTAGATGCCCCCATTATTTTTCCTATATTATTTTTTCTTTGTTTTTTATACTTTTTCCCGATTTTTATACACTTGTAAGTGTATTACAGTTTTCCCAGAAGTTTGTAACGCATTGTAGGAATCATCTCCGACCACAAAAGTATACATATTCCTGATTAGCATGGCGAGCTTTGTCCGTCCGTCTCTCTGTTTCTACGCAAACTAGTTTTTCAGTTTTGAAGCTGTCAAGCTGCAATTTTGCTAAAATTCTTTCTCGGAAAGCCCTTTGCCGTGATGCAGCCGTAGCTTTCCGTAGCGGCACCAATTCCGTCCATTTTAGAAAACCTATCTACCATTACCAGCAGCATAGTGTTTCCATGCTTTGACCTTGGTAAGGGTCCCACAAAGTCGGCACACACAGTTGCCCATGGCTCAACTGGGATTTGTGTCAACATTTTCCCAGCTGTTTGCAGTGTGTAAAGCCATTTTTACATTTGTAATTTGGCAAATTTCACATTTGTTTACGTATGCCCTGACATCCCTATGCATCCCAGGCCAATTATACCGCGATGCAACTCGAGCTATTGTTTTACGGCTTCCCGTATGCCCCTCCGTGGCCTAGTCGTGGTTTTCTTTTAAAACTCATGACCTGCTCGAAGCGGAACATGCCGAAATACATTATTCCCTCGATCAAGTAGTCTGGAAACTTTTGCGCGTAAGTTTTAATGTTTTCTAACAGCTGTTGAATCCACATATCACCTCTTTTTGGTGGCTCTTGTGATTCATTGGACACAAAGAGTTGACGGCATATTTCTTCTTGCATTGGTTGGCGAGACAGTGCGTCTGCCGCCACATTTAGTTGTCCTTTTCGATTTTTCACCTCAAAATCGCTGTAGTTCCAAAGCATCTTGCAATTTTCCCAGCTGGACTTCCAATACTGTTTAACCATTTATGAGCCATATGGTCGGCGATCACGGTTAAATGGTAAATTTCTAAATAAGGTCTAAGTTTTCTTATATTATGATTAGGAAATATCCCAGCTTGCTTCGCTGCGCCGTCAGTTATGCTATTTTAACCGATAAGAGTATCAGTTTTTCTTTTCCGAATTGGGGGTGGATTTCACAAATCCGAAAATATCTTAAATATCCGACCGTATTTCGCGAATTTTGTGTTTTTTCAAAAAATTATTTATTTATTCATGAATATCTATTTTGTCCCCTTCAAAGTAATTCCCATGAGATATTATACACTTGTGCCAACGGTTTTTCCAATCTTCGAAGCACTTCAAAAATAATTTTGTTTTTATCTTGTTCAGCTCCTCCTTCGATGCCGTCTTTATCTCGTCAAGCGTAGCGTAACGTCGCACTGTCTGGCTCGTTTCCCGAAAACTCGTGGCAAAAATCATTTTTCGAGTTGTTCCGTTTGAGAAAAATGTTTATATTTTGAACTAAGAAATGGTTGAAGTATTTTATGCAGAATGTATATGTTTTTAAAAAATTTTGTTGTAGGCTGGAGGCTGTAGGCTGGAGCTCGTCAAAGTTAAAAAATGTTTCCAAAAAATGCCAAGTGAGAAATTTTACGCTTTAAAGGGCAAGTTTGGCGTAGTCTACCTTTGAATTGAGCTTAGTCTTTGTATTAAGCTTATTTATTTATATTAACTGGCCTATCTTTAAAACTAAATGCATATAAAAAAAAAAATTTTAAGGAGAAATATTTTTTTTTTTTTTCTTTTGCACCTTTTTTGGGGTTGTTTTTTTTGAACTTTCGGTTGACTTTAGAAAAAATGGCGGGGAGTGCCTGAAAGTTATTTTGAATATGATTCGGTACATATTTTTAAAGATATTTTAAAAAAAAAACCATTGCCACAATTGAACCCAGCGAAATTTATTTTGGTTTTTGTAAAGTAACATACGGTAAATTGCATATCAGCCAGTTGCTCTTACGTAGTAGCATTTGTTACTACAAAATCTACTATTTTTGGGACTAAGGCTATTTTTAATAATTGTACATTTTAGTAATAGTAAAAGATACTTTAATTTAACCCCATCTCTAATCCCCAACTTCGCAGGCGCGAGCTCCACTCTCCCAAATAATAAAATATTGTTGGAAGTTTAGATTAATTTTCAGAGTTTATTTCGAAGCAATCCTCGATATTTTCGAAGGGAGGCTCATGACTTCTGCCGAATACATCGCTTTCATTTCGGGTAATGATCTTACATGTCTTAGCGAAGATATTTTTTTGGATCGTGTAAGGCTGCTCGCAAAGGCCTTTTAAAATCTGTATTTTAGTTCACCCAGAGGCCTTTCGGCCCATTGTGATGCCTTTTGGCCCATTGTGATGCCTAGTAAAGGGGTAGGCTATGGGAGGGGAGGGGATAGTGGGAAATGACGGTCAGATTCTGCGCAAACTCTATATTTAAACCATTTTGAGGAGTCTACAAAAAGAGCCAGGTCTTCTAGGGGTACATTTGCCAGACTGCCCAGGTCTTCAAAGAATGGTTTGCCCAGATGCTGGGTGCGTTTCCAAGGAAGTGCAGGGCAGTCGCATAGAAGGTGATGGATGCTTTCTATTTCCTCCTCGTTCCCACAGCTACAGCAGAAGTCATGGTGGGGCACGCGCATCCTGGTGGCCATTTGACCGATGGTGCAGTGCCCCGTTATGACTCCTACCATAGTTCTCATCCTGCTCTTGCTAAAGTGCAGGAGTTGGGAAGTTCTTTTGGGTGAGTATCTTGGCCAGAGTGATCGGGAGATGTGACAACCGGGTGCGAGGTCCCATTGTCGTTCTGCCCTATTTCTGGCCCTCCACTTCAATTCCGTCATGATGTCCTGCAGGGGTCTTTGAATGTCCGTAACCGCTTGCGTCGCTGGCAGCGCTGAGCCGTTCCTAGCGCACTCGTCTGCTCCCTCGTTGCCCGGTATGCCTGCGTGACCAGGTACCCAGACGAGGGTGATAGAGTGCTGTTGGGTTTGGTTCAGTGCTGTCGCCGTGCTGCGGACAAGGACGCTCTTTGTGGCGTTTGATGACAGAGCCTTAATAGCCGCCTGGCTGTCGACAAAGATTGAAATGTTCCTTGGAGTTCCATCCAAGGTGTATATCAATTTAGCCGCCTGCCAGATAGCATAAATCTCTGCCTGGAAAACGCTACACCAGTTTGGTAGACGAAATAAGAGCTGTGTCGCAAGTTCTTCAAAGAAGATGCCTGCTCCTGTGCCTTCTTCCGTTTTTGAACCGTCTGTATAGATGGATAGCTCGTTCTCCCTGATGGTAGTGTCTTGCTTCCATTCCTCTCTCTCCGGGAGCCGTGTTCCAAAGTTGTCGTTCCATTTCTGAGCTGGTATGCAGTAGTCACTTCCCTTTCCCTCTGCACTTATTCCTACTTCCTGTAGGATACTACTGTGGCATGAAGTAGATGCTTTAAGAAGTTTCAGTTCCCGGAGTCTTACTGCGCTTCTTGAAGCTTCACACTTCAGGAAAGTGTCTACTGGTTCCAGGTTCAGAATTACATCCAGGGCCGCCTGGGGGGTGGATCGCAGGGATCCTGTAATGCCCAGGCAAGCTGCTCTTTGTACCTTATGGAGGTTGTTTAGGTGGGATTTGGTGTTGGCCGCCTTCCACCATACCAGCGCTCCATAGGTAAGGATAGGTCTGACGACCGCTGTGTATAACCAATGAATGATATACGGTTGCAGTCCCCACTTGCTACCAAAGGTCTGCCTTCTTCATTCTTTCCTCAGAGTTTCTCTTCCAAGAGAGTTTTGAGTCAAGAATGACGCCCAGATACTTCGCTTCGTTGACCCGATTGAGCTGCGTTCCCCCAATGGATGGGAGTGTGAACTCAGGGATCTTGTATTTCCTTGTGAACAGCACCAGTTAGGTTCTCTGTGGGTTAACCCCTAGACCGTTCTGGTGTGCCCATCTTAGGGTTCTAGCAAGAGCAGGTTCTAATAGCTCACTGATTGTGGGTTAGAATTTACCCGTTACCATTAGAACCAGGTCATCTGCATATGCTGTCACCATACATCCGTTAAACTTCAAGCTAAGAAGAAGTTCGTTGAGAACCAGATTCCAAAGAAGCGGGGATATGACTCCCCCCTGCGGAGTGCCTCTCGTTGTTCTTCTTCTTACGTTGCCTGCACAGAGAGTGGAGTTGATCACTCGGCTGCTAAGCATGTTCCTTAGCCAGTGAGTAATCATCGGGTGTGAGCCGATATGAGCAAGAGCAGCCGTAATCGACTCGGCCCTGACGTTGTTGAAAGCTCCCTCGATGTCGAGGAAGGCCGCCAATGCAAACTCCTTCTGATTAAGCGATTCCTCAATGCTCCCTACCACTTCATGTAGTGCGGTGTCGACAGATCTACCCTTAAGGTAGGCGTGCTGCGCACCGCTGAACATTCGTGGTATGAGCTTGCTTCTCAGGTGGAGATCCAGGAGTCTTTCCATCGTTTTCAGAAGAAACGATGATAGACTGATGGGTGTGTAGTCTTTCGGAGAGTTGTGATTTATCTTCCCTGCCTTGGGGATGAACACCACTCTCACCTCTCGCCAGCTTTCTGGGATGTAAGCCCGTGAGGAGACTCCCTTGAAAATCTTGGTCAGCCATGGCAGTAGATTCAAGATCGATACTTGCAACATGACTGGTCGGATGTCATCCGGTCCTGGTGATTTAAAGGGTTGGAATGAAATGATAGCCCAGAATATCTTTTCCTCAGTGATGATTTCGTCAATCATCGTCGTGTCTATTTCCCCAGGTCCCTCGCTGATTTGTAGCTCAGTTGACCCGACCTCTGGTTCAGAATCTAGGCAACCTGGAAAATGCGTATTCACGAGCAGTTCCAGAGACTCTTGGCTGTTTTTTGCGTACGTTTCGTCCGGATTACATAGAAACTCCGTGTCGGATGGATCTTTAGCGAGCACACGTCGAAGTCTGGACGCTTCACTGGTTCACTCGCAAAATTTTGCCCAAGAGTCTCTTCTTGCCTTCCGACACGCCCCTTTGAATTTAGAAAAACCCAGTCGGTAGGCGTGCCAGTCTTCTTGCTTGTTGGTCGATTTTGCTTTATTGAAGAGCTTCCTCGTTTCCTTTCTAGTCTGAGCTCCGTTGTCCACCACACTTTGTAGTTGGGCTTTGGGGGTCGACTAACCGGGCAGGATTTAAGAAACGCCCTGCTTAGCACGTCTGTTATAGTCTGGGTGCATTCTTCAAGTGCGCCAGGCTGCAACAACTCTACGTCCGGAGGATCGGTGTGTTCTCCCCTGTTACACAGAATAAGTGTTCAGGCGAGAAACTCAAGTGGAACAATGGGATCGGGAATGTAGGTTTAAGGTATTCTTTACATATGCAAATAAGGTCACACTACTCTACGTACACTGACCTCCTCCGTTCAATAAGGTTTGTGCTCAAAATGTAGTCCAGCAGTTCCTCTCCTCGTTCGTTAATGCCCGTACTACCCCATATGGAGTGGTAGGCATTCGCATCGCACCCCAGGACAGCTTCGATGCCCTCTTTCTGCGCGTGCCAAATGAAGGCTCTGACGCTTTCCGATGGGGGATCCTTTTCCTCGTATGAAAGATAGGCCGAGGCAAGGTATAGATTTCTTCCGTTCCTTCCCTCGATCGTCACCACCGTGAGCTCCTTGTCGCTGTAACGAGAAGAGAAAAGCACGTAAAGCTCGGTTCTTGCCACGATACATGTTCTCGGCTTACCCACGTTTCTGGGGAAGAGGAGATGGTATCCGCGAGCACTCAGTCCACGAACCCTTTCACCTAAAATCCAGGGTTCCTGGACGAGTGCATCATCAACCCTCTCCTCCTCCATGAATCGTAGTAGGTCAACAGAGGGTACCATGGAGTGATGTAGATTAATCTGCACCACCCTTAGATTGTTTTGTTGACCTAACATCCTAGCTCAGAATTATTGCCCGGAGGCAGCCCAGTCCAAGCTTCATCTGGCCTTGCTTCTTCAGGATGAGGCTCTTGGATTCCCGACCAATGCTGATCCAGAGATCCTTGCCGTTTCCTTAGTCGCGCGCCAGCCCTCCCGGATGGTCCAGTCGTCGGTTCCGTACTACTTGTTCTGACCTTTGATCATGTTTAGTATGGTTCGGTCCTCCAGGATTGGAGGTGGGATCCATAGCTTCATGACCGAACGTACAGGGAAATGGTCCGGTGGTACGACGTCGATCTTTGCGCCTGGTCAAACTTCACCAACGCCGTGAATTGTGTCGGTGAGAAATGTCAAAGACTCCTCGTTGACACAAGCCACGACCTTAGAGCTCTTATAACACTTGACGCCCTCAAACTCAGCTAGGAATGAATCTTCGCCTCATGTCATGGCATCGTGGATGGCCTGCATGATGACTCCCTCAAGGATGAGCCAATTTTCGGGTGAAAGCTTCCCTTCCGGGTGGCTTCGGTCGATAATGGCTATCATAAGCTTCGGTTGCCATCCGGTCCCTCCTTTTGGGAGAGTGTGGTCGACGTAGGGGGTTGTCTTCTGGGGTGCTTCTTGGATGCTTTGGCTGCCTTCGCCGTGGACGGAGATTTCGTCTTTGTCGCAGTTTCCGGTGCTTCCACTTGGGCCGTCGTACTCTGTGCTGGTGCTTGGTCCGAGCTATCCTTAGACAGCCGGTTGTAGCGGCGCACTTTGTACTCGTGCTTCTTTTTTAGTGCTTTCTCCCTTGCGGTCAGCGACTCCAGGGTGTTCGGTGAGAAGCAACTTCCATCTTCCTCTCCACCGGGGCCGATGTAGGCTCACCCACTTTCGGTGGCTCGTCGTTGATAGGCATGCGAGCAAGCGCAAGCGCCATCTTTTCGTCTGTCATTGACGGGCCTGTGAAAATGAATTCGCCATTTTCGACCTCCGGCTCCATGTCCACTCCATCTTGACGATGAAGTGCACCTTCACTTGCCACATTACGCAATGTGGAGGCCAAGTGGTCCACCTCCACACTGGGTTTGCAGTTGCTTGATATCGACGCCGTGTGGCCTGCGTTCTCACCCCGATCCGCCGCCGGTACTGGGGATCCGACTCCCTGCACCGTAACTTCTGCTCCTTCAATGACTTTAGTCATTTTGCCTATTGGCTGGGTTGCATTTTTGACCTATCCGCCAGGTTTGGACTGCTTTTTGTTTCAGTGCTCCCCCTCGACCTTACCGGCATGGGTGGCCCTGCCGGTAGCGATTGCTACTGCCGGCATTGCTCTTAGGTTCCTTACACCTACTAAGCCCTCCCACCACAGTCCGTTGGAAGGGAAGACATTGATAGTCGATAATGTCCTTGCCATGATCCAAAACCTTATAGCCCGTTGGGTTTGTTGGTTTTTTTGGGTTTTTTTCTTTAATCAAATTTTTTTTTCTTTATGCATCTAATTTAATGGGGGTCTAACTTTTTCTCTGCTGTTGAGGGCATTTAGTATAACCTGGACTCGTTTTATAATGTCTACATCTATTCCCGTTATACGAGCCGTACCCTCCGCATTATTAAAAAATTCCTGGCCGTGTTCCCGTCATTTGTGTTCCCATAACCTACTTTCGGCAGATCCAATAGCACGCCAAAATCATTTCGAAACGCAACTTGAATTTTCTTCTTGGCTTCTTTTGGATCGCTACCATGTTGAGGAAGGGTGTATGCCAGCTTCAAAAAATATTCCATAAATCGAATTCTGGCATGCAAAGGAGAAATTCCGTACTCATAATTCTCTTCACAAAATATCGACTCATCCAAGTTTTGAAATTGTTTTTGGGTTCGTTGACATATTGCACAATGTCTTGTTGATTTTGTGCCGGTTATTGTGTTCTAAACTTTTCCATCAATCATTGTTAAGAAGAACTGGTGATGTATAAGGAATAACTTATTTTCAACGAAAACTTGAGTGGGATGCATTTCATCAATTTCTCTTTTAAAAATGTTTACCGTATTTTTAATAAGCTCAGCAGTTTCCTTAGCATATGTAAACATTACTGTCCTGCAAAAATGAGTTCCCGAAGGCCGAGGGTTTTTCCAATGCTCTTCAGAATCGCATTTTAGCCTGAGTGGTACAATGGACACCATAAACATGTTAGCTTCTGTTACAATCCCATCGCTATGATTGCTTTGCGTTGAAAGTACTTGTTTGTACGTGCTTTGTCCAGAGGAGCCATCTCGCAACCCCATTTTGTGAGCAGTGTCAAATTATGAGGAAGTAAGTTGAGGTATTCTGCGCTCATTCTTTCAATAATTCGTTGCGCTGTATGATCCATCATATTTTGAAGTTTTACTCTGACCACTACATCAGTGATTTCTTCTAAGGGAGGTACAGTTGCTTTTTTGCACATGTAATACTGACGTAGCTTGGCAAGACATCTACGTTTCTTTTTTTCAACGAAGATCGTAATATTGAATATTTTTCTTTCGACAAACCCAAGTCCAGAAATAGAGCCAGAGCCTCTTCATTGGTGAATTTGATATTTGTGTGCGAGTCCGGTGGAGTAGGAATGCTGTGTTTTATTCTTTGCAGCCTAGAAGGACTTGCCTCAAATACGGCTTCAACAATAGAGCCTTTCACTCCCTCATGTGATTGATTATATTTTATCTTTAAGACAGTTGAAATATTGGCTTTTGAAATATTCTCAGTAGCTTTTAAAAGCTTCTTTTCTTTGAATACTGCGAGCACTCATCTAATGGCATTTCCGGCCTCCCTCTCGCTTGATTGGAAGTCGAGGGCTGACACAAGTCAGCTTCTTCAAATATTATTTTCCTATTTTCTAGCCAATTACGATTCTTTGCTAAGAATCTATCTCGTGTTCGGTTACTCTGCATCCATCTTTCTTGAAAAGAACGATAAAGCCGACTCAGCTGATTTGAATGCTCCACGAGACTAGCACAATTAAGTTTCTCTTGCACAGCTTGTAAAAATGCTTTAATACTATTTTTGATCACAAATAATTCAAACAATTCATGATAAGACAGCTCCATAATTTAGTTTTTTAAGGGTTTTATAAAATAAGAGATCACTGTTTTTACTTGCACTTCTTTAAAAACTAATTAAACGCTTCTGCCAACTCATTCATAAGTTACTAGAACACTTTGGGAATTATAAGCTCTCTGTTTTGTCACAACTATTGGTACTGCAAAACTTCAATACTATAGTAAGCTTATGAGCCGGTCAAAGCAATGACTCCAGCTAAAGCCTGTTACTTTTAAACTAGTTGAGATATCGAGTTGAAATTTGAAATATATATTCTCAATACATCAAACAAATTTTGAAACAAAAAATTGAAGTGGGCGTGGCATTGAAAAGGGCGTAAGCTAACTGTCAAATACGCAAAGATACTTAAGCGAGTGCAAAAAAATATTTTTTTCAGCTACATTTTTTTTTTTAAATTAAAAATTTATAAAAACTTCAAAAAAAATACAAAAATAAAATTACATATTTATTTATTTTTTTAAATTGTTTATAAAATTTTGAAAAGTAAAATTACAAAAATTGTGTTTGACAGTTAGCTCACGCCCTTTTCAATGCCACGCCCACTTCAATTTTTTGTTTCAAAAAATTTGTTTGATGTATTGAGAATATACATTTCAAATTTCAACTCAATATCTCAACTAGTTCAAAAGTTACAGGTTTTTGCCACGAGTTTTCGGAAAACGAGCCCCAGTGCGTCGTTTGGTATTAACGATTGATAAAAACTCTTCTAAGAGTTACAGAAGTTACTTTGAACTCGAGAAAGGTAGCTTTTATAGGAAATACGATTTTGGACTTGGTATTTTGCCCTAGCAGTCGAGTATTTGGAGAAGTCCGTTGCTTTCCCTGATCTTTTATAAGCTTTGAAAAGACGAGACTTCACATTTTTTAAATGTCTAAGGCTTGCACAACTCCATGGTGCATTCTTCTCAACACTCTTCACTACCTCATGAGGGATAGAAATATCAAATAGCTCGTAAAGCTTAGAGTAAAACAAATTGGTTGCAGTTTCAAAGCAATGAACTTGATTAAGATATGACCAGTCAGTATCTAGCAACAAATTATTTAAGAGTATGTAGTCTGTTTTCTTAAAGCATCGCCTGAGCACTGCCTCAGTCGGCTCAACCACCTCAGCTCTGCTGTGAAGATCCAAATTAAGTTTTAAGGTGGGATGATAATTGTCTTCAGGACAAGAAATCGGAAATGCACGAGAAACAGAAGCACACGGATTATCAGTAAATAAAAGATCAAGTATACGATCAAGCAAATTTTTTAAGAAATTAGCTTGAAGTAAATATAAACCAAGCATGATGTCCAAAAAGCAATGCTGACAAGAAGGTAGAAAAAAATTCGGGAATCAGGAGAAGGGACCCAAGAGACTAAGGGAAGATTGAAGTCACCCACGACGACTTGAAAATCACAGTCGCGACAGGATTTAGAAATATACTATATTGCTGAAGCGTGCTTATAATAAGTGGACTCCCTCAGAAGACGGGGGAACATAGGGACAGCTCAGGTAAATAGTGGAATCTCCAATGCGCACAGAGACACACACAAATTCAATGTCGTCAGTATTAGGAATCAGAAGAATAGATGCGTTAAGATCATGCTTGACAGCAATTAAAACACCACCTCCATTACGGTTGTTACGGTCAACTCTATAAATGCAATAAGAATCACACAAAATCTCACTATTCAGTATATTAAGTTGAAGCCAAGTCTCAGTCATCAAAGCAAAACTATTTAAGTAGAGGGATTGAAGTTTACTTCTGATTTCCCTTACGTTTTGGTATTTGATGACGAGGGTTGACTTAAGTTTTTTGAAGACCTAGGAAGAGTGCCATTATTACCCTTGGGCTTAGGCTCGAATTCACGAACAATAGAAAATTTGGGCCAAAGATCAAGATGCAAAGCTTGGTCCAGTATAGAAGGTGGTACGAGAATTTTAAAAGAAATTACGAAATTAGCTTGAAGTAAAGATAAACCAAGCATGTTGTCCAAAAAGCAATGCTGACAAGGTAGAAAAAATTCGGACACAGGAGAAGGAAAGATTGAAGTCACCCACGACGACTTGAAAATCACAGTCGCGACAGGATTTAGAAATATACTCTATTGCTGAAGCGTGCTTATAATAAGTGGACTCCTCAGAAGACGGGGGAACATAGGAACAGCTCAGGTAAATAGTGGAATCTTCAATGCGCACAGAGACACACACAAATTCAATGTCGTCAGTATTAGGAATCAGAAGAATAGATGCGTTACGATCATGCTTGACAGCAATTAAAACACCACCTCCATTACGGTTGTTACGGTCAACTCTATAAATGCAATAAGAATCACACAAAATCTCATTATTCAGTATATTAGGTTGAAGCCAAGTCTTAATCATCAAAGCAAAACTATTTAAGTAGAGGAATTGAAGTTTACTTCTGATTTCCCTTACGTTTTGGTATTTGATGACGAGGGTTGACTTAAGTTTTTTGAAGACCTAGGAAGAGTGCCATTATAACCCTTGGGCTTAGGCTCGAATTCACGAACAATAGAAAATTTGGGCCACAGATCAAGATGCAAAACTTGGTCCAGTATAGAAGGTGGTTCGAGAATTTTAAAAGAGGATATTGATCGAGGCTTTACAAATTTATATTTTGAAACCATTATGTCAGAGCATCCAGTAGCATTGATTAAGAAGTTCATAAGGTCAGTCTCAGTGATATCAGGGCAGTGGCGGAAAACAAAAATTTGTTACGGTGGAGCAACTGCTAAAATATGACGGAAATATAGCTGAGCATTGGCAGACGTAGAAGAGACATTAGCTCCAGCAGAAGCTACAATTCGAGGTGGAGTAGCTGATGCCGGAGCAGCAATTGGAGCAGGTGCAGGAACCGCGGTAGATAAGGCGGTGCGAGCAGCAGGAGGCACGGCAGAAGACACGGCAGGAGCATCATCACGATCAACTTCAGGCACATATTCCGTAGCAGCCTTAGTGGAGACTGCAGCAGGATAAGTTTGGCTGGAAGTTTTACCAGGAGAAACATCTCGTTGAGCAACAGAGCCACCCGCATCAGCGGTTGTGACATCCCTGTTACCCCGAGAGGTTGAAAGCAATTCCATGTCAGCAAAAGCGGTAACCACGGCAGGAGAGCTGACAGCATCAGCATCAAAACAAATCAAAGACGGCTCGTTCGTTGTGTTAGGCGTAACAGGTATTGGGATTGCTTCTGCAAAACAAGAAGGATTAGGTTGTGAAGATTGTTCAAAGCTTTTATTGCAATTAGGCAAATTAGTTAGTAACTCAAACCCTGAAAGATAGACTGCATCCTCAGATACTTCTCATTGATCTTGCGAACATCATCGTAAATATCCATTAACTCTTCTTCAGGCTGAGTCATAAATTTATGAATTTCAAATGCCCGATCACGGCAAGATACACAACACCAAAGTGTGCCTTCAACTTTTGTTAAGATGTCGCTCTGGCGGCCGGAAAAGCCTGCACACCTGACGTGTGCAACATTCTTACACGGCCAACATGCAACAAGCAAATCCATTCAACCAATTTTGTTATTAAACACACAGTCTTTAAAACAACAAGAAAGCATTTTGTCAAGCTTTATGTGTAGGGCACTTGGGTAATCTGGATATCAGCGCGGCTGCAGCAAAACACCAAAAACAATAACAAGTGCAATATGCGATAAGCGGTACTTAAAGCTTTAGCATGTGCCGAATGCTTAAGCTTAAACGTTGAAGCAAATCTAGCAACAACAACAACAACGCCTAGCAGGGAATAAGAAAGAGCACAAGGCAAAGTGGAAAACAAAAATAATTAGTTCAACGAAATAACTAATTTATTAATTGAACACACTCTTTCAATAACAAATTAGGCACAAGTCCACATTAGTGTTGACTTTTATGAGTAGTTAGAGTAAGAAACTTGCGATATTAGCTTTAAGAAGTCAAATTATAAGCGGAGCTAAGAAAACACAACCGAACGCGACGACTGATAAGCTCGATGTTGTTAGTATAAAAGCCTAACAGATTTTAGTAGTTTACATGCACAGATTGATCTCATTCGCATGTGGTTTATAGTTTTGTTTTTTAAAATAAGAGCAAAATGGGGCATTCGCATTACTGCAGCCTTTTTTGCGTTACTTTGCTCTTCTGCAAAGTGGTTTCGATACTCTCCATTTGATGTCCTCTAGTTTTTCCTGATAGATTCTTCTTTCTTCTTCCGTTTTTGAAGCCTTTATCATGTTGAGCGCAAGCCTACGTTCTGCTAACAGCTTGTGTTCTCTTCCGCCTCTCTTCTTCTTTGATTTCGATTTTGATCGCAGGCGTGCCCTGTACTCAGCTATTGTGAGTGGGCGTGGTCCATCGTTGGGACGCACCTCTAGAGCCCCTTGTAAGGTGGGGCGTCCCTTTGTGCTCTGGTTGTTGATGTCTAGACATAGACAAATATTTGTTTTCACTGTAGTACGTACTCGTTTTATGTCTTGCTTCTTTTGATGCTGCTGCTGCAGTTGTTGTTGCTGATGCATAATATTCATTTTTGTAGATTGTAGCTCAGGTCCAGGTCTAATTAGACCACCTGCACGGTCGCCACGTAATAAAAGTGAGCAATTTTTCCTTGTTGTTTTATTTTTTATTGAATTTATGAGTTTTATGAGTTTTTTTTGTGTTCTGTTGACTCTCCGATGAATGTTTACTGACTGACTTTATACAATTTATCAAATGTATTCGTATCCTATGCTGCACAACTCCGCTGCCGGTAATCGCCGACAGACACGTTGTGACATTATGTATTACTTATATGCTCAGCGCTGATATCAACTAGAGCGCGAGAGAGAATGTTATATATAGTTCGTACATTAAGAAGGGTCGGTCGCATGCCAGACATGTCGACTCGGCAATTCTTCTGCTCATTGTTTACTTGTGCGGTCATATTACACTTGCAGTTAAATTTATGCTTGGGACTTTTGGTTTATGTAAACATTGAAGCTAAATGCTACAATGTATTTGATATGAATGTTTAGTACTGTATGCTACAGTAGAGATCATTTTGACAACAGTTCATACTGGAATCGCTATCCCTTTCACCCCTATGGCGGTAATCGTAAGCTCTCTTTACTTTTACTTAAAAATGTTCCTTATGTTGGTTTTCAGCCTTTTTTTTACATTTTCTTCATATCAGATTTGTTATAGTTTTATACTTTTCCCAGTCTATTTTTTTAGGTTTTTATAGTCCCTCCCCTGTCCCGACTACTTCTTCATCCTGATTCGCTGGTTTAAGTCCGCTTATATGTGCCGTTCTCAGCTTCCCACAATTTACAGATAACTTATAATCTGATAAGGACCTTCATACCTGGGTGCTAATTTTGCAGCGAATCCCTCCGATGCCTTCGACATGCAATGGTCATAACCTTAGCGGTGAGCGGACAGCAGTACTGGGAGCTTAACCTGCCTGCACGTGCCAGCTTTGCTCAGGGAAAATATGGGGTTCTTTTGCACCCTAGTAAACTGTATGGCTATACCTACAAAAAGAGAGTAGACAGAGTTAGAGGAGAGGGAAGGAAGGAGGATAAAGGATCCAAAACCGTATGGGGTTACTAAATAAATCACACAAACCTTGAAGAAGGAGGGAAAACAAGATGTTAAGTTCTCCTTCTATTGCCCACCCTACCTAGTAAAGTTCTATTGATGTTCGCGCCTTTACCCATTTGAAATGCAAACCAGTTATATCAGGTGCCCATTAAAGTATTTAACTCATTTTAATCAAAATTCATTAAGGTTAGAAAAACATATTGTTATAAAACAAATTTCTTTATATGCGGACTGAATTCAATAGGTCGCGCATATATTAAGTAATTCATAAGGAAAGTCATTGGATATAGAAGGCAGACTAGATGCTGCTGACAAACACAAAAAATTATTCTCAAAAGGAAAATTAATGAACTAGGAGGCTGGATAGCTGCGCGCACAAAATAAGGAAGGCTCGGTTGGTGAATTTTCACGTTATAAAAATGTACTTCACTTTATTGCTTGAGTTCGATCTGCTCGCCAAGAGTTCTAGAGTGGTATGACCTTATTTTCATATGTAAAGAACACCTTAAACCTACATATCCCGATCCCATTGTTCCACTTGAGTTTCTCGCCTGAACATCCCGGCCCCCCTTGCAACGCAGTTATGCAACAATATACTTCATAATGACTTAAAAACTAAACTCCATAAATATCAGTTTGCAACTAAGAACTTAACTAATTCTTATAACTAAGGCAGAGATTAATGGCTACAGGTCCCGGAGAGAATCCACCCAAATTGAGTGGCTTGAGCGACGGGAAGGTCTCCTGTGCCTGGCAAAAATCCCGGCAGAATAATGTCCGGGCACATCCGCACCCAGCACCACCGATATGGTGGACGGCTTGTGAAAATCCTTGTCGGCTAGTATGATGTCTTTAAACTTGTCCCGCACGCTCTCTTCGATGGGTTTGATCGGAGTGCGGCAGGATAGCTGTTGATCCACCTGAAGGATGACCTCTAGCCGGAAGCTTTCGCGCGTCATGGATCGGATCACGCTGTGCACGCCTCTTCTTTGCCGATCCGTGTAATTGGCAGTCGGAACGCCTTTGCCAAGGACGCGCTAATGCGGGATACTGGTGTGCAGGAATCAATAAGCACACGCGTGTTGTACCGCTTGACACCGTTATCCACTAGCACACAGGCTGTCGGCAACACCTTGGGGTTTCTGTGCATCAGCAGCGAGATCACGGACTGCGGCTGCACGCTGGATTTAGGCTGCCTAAGAGGGGATGAGCTCCGACTGCGGCTGCGGATAGGAGTAGACCTCCGGCTCTTCTCGTGAGCGTGAAGCAACGTGTGATGGTCGCTTTTACATACGCGGCAGCGATCTCCACTACGGCAGGACCGGCCAGAGTGTTGGTGAGCCAGGCAGTTGGCGCAGTACCGGTTTATGAGTACGGCCCGCATACGCTTCTCTGCGCTGAGTCGCAAAACGCCTGCACTTCCGCAACGGATGGATGCCTCGACAGACTCGGCATCGGAAGGACTCAGTTCCTCGAGCACGTCTGTCATCATTGGCTTTCGCGTCTCTGGTCATCTCGGATCTCCTTAATAGTTGAAACTGCGTCAGAGAATGAAAACAAAAACTATTAATAATTGATTAGGACGGACTGAACAAAACGAGCATATGGAAACGACACTGAACAGGAACGGAAAGTTTTAGGAACTTAGCACGAGGAGGAGTGGATTTAAAAAGGAACACATGGATTGAATTTTGACATCTGCTGGAAGGAGTATTAGTTTGGCAACAGGGCGTTTTATGGTACCGCGTGTAGTAACCACTTCAACCACGCGGACCTTGCCATCAGCTCCGGAAATCCTTTCAGAACCCTGCCCAGACGCCATTCACAAGCAGCGATATTGTCCTCCTTGACGACCACCATATCGCCTTCTTGCAGGTTTCGTGTCGGAAGTTGCCATTTGTTCCTTTTATGAAGCTCCATTAGGTACTCGTTCTTCCAGCGCTGACAGAAATGTTGATTTAACGCCTTCAATCGTTGCCAGCGATTTCGGATTGACTCAACATTTCCTTGGATTTCAGGCTCGGCCATCGACAACAAAGGAGCTCCAACGAGAAAGTGCCCTGGACTCAGGGGCGAGTGGATCGGTTGGGTCTTCGGACATTAGGGAAATAGGTCTGGAGTTTAAGCAAGCCTCAATTTTTGATAGGAGCGTGGAAAATTCTTCGAACGTGTATTTAAACGTGGACATGGATTTGTAAAATAAGGACTTAAAACTTTTTACCCCTGCTTCCCATAGGCCGCCCATGTGTGGAGCACCTGGTGGGATAAAGCGCCAGGATACATTTTGATGGCTGTAAGTGGTAACAATTCTGGCCCTGGTCGCCTCTAGAAAGTCTCTTTGAAGGGCCTTAGCCGCGCCTACAAAGGTTTTCCCATTATCGGACTGTATTTGGTGTGGACAACCTCGCCTCGCCACAAAACGAGCAAAGGCAGCCAGGAACGTATCCGTCGTCAGATCGGAAGTAGCCTCTAAATGGATTGCCTTCGTGGTAAAACACACGAACACGCACACGTATCCCTTTGTTATACGGCATGCTCGCCCGATATAACTCTTGATGTCAAAAGGCCCTGCGAAATCTATGCCGGTATAAGTGAACGGCCGTGAAAATGTGACTCGCTCTGCGGGTAAGTCGCCCATTAATTGGGTTTGCAGCTTCCTTTTGTGGACCCACAGATCTTGCACGCATTTAGGACTGCTTTAACCATATTTTGAAGTCTCGGAATCCAGTATTTAGACCGGATAATTAAGTGATTCCCACCGTGCAGTGCTATACGATGGGTAAATTCCACTAAAAGTCGGGAAAGCAGACTGTCATAGGGGGAGCAGGATTGGATGGCGTTCATCATAGCTTGGAACCGGATGCTCTCAATCTACCGCAGGCTCTTAAAACACCGTGGGAGTCTAAGAACGGATTGAGATTACGTATCCCACTAGATACTGGAATACCTTTCTTTGACAAAAGGCTTTTATATTCATCCGAATATCGTCTCCTTTGGGCACATGTGATTAAAAGGAGTAACGCTTTGGGAGACTTCTTCGCTGCTCAGCTCCTTATGGACTGGAACTGCATTTCCTTTGGAGCGCTTGACGAAGCGTCGAATATAACTTAAAACGCGCAAAGCTCTCCCCAGATCGGAGAAACGTTCCAGAAAGTCGTCAGTAGGGAAATTGCTGCCATGTGAACCTCCTTCACGTTGCGCTTTTCCAGATCAGTCTCGTCTGCGATGTCAGCTTGAGAGGGCCATTTTTCTCGTTGTTCTTTTAGCCAGTCTGGTCCTTGCCACCACAGACTGTTTTTTCCAAGAAGATCTTTGGACAGACACCTCTACTAGCCAAGTCAGCCGGGTTCTCCTCTGAGCGCACATGGCGCCAGTTGCCTATGCGGGGTGGCCTGAGAAATACTTCGACACTCTTTTGGCGACAAAGGTGAACCCCTTTTTGCAGGGTGACTGGCGAATCCATGCCAGCACTATGGTCGAGTCTGTCCAAAAAAAAAGATTCGATCTCGGAAATAGGTAGCTTAGGAAAAATTATCGCAGAAAGCTCGGCTAATAGTACTGCGCCACATAACTCCTAAACGGGGCAAGGATACTGTTTTTATTGGAGCAACTCTTGTTTTGGAAGTAAGAAGGGACAAGGACAAAACGGACTGGCCACACTCTACCCGGATGTAAAGGGCAGCGCCACAGGCGCGCTGCGAAGCATCGCAAAATCCATGGATCTGGACCTTACTAGTGGGACCAAACTTTATCCACCGGGGGACGCAAATGTGGTTAAGCTCAGGATAACTATCAAGGAATGCATGCCATTGATTTAGCAGCTCATTAGGCAGCACATCATCCCCCCAATTCTCTGAGCCAAATCTCCCGCATAAAGATCTTGGCCTTAATCACAAATGGGGATAGCCAGCCTGCTGGATCAAATAATTTTGCGATTTGGGACAGTACTTCGCGTTTAGTAAAAGCAGTCTTATTTGTTGACTCGTCCGCAGTGAAATAGAATTCATCGGTAGTGGCCCTCCACCGAATTCCCAACGTTTTCGCGGTACTAGCATCGTCAATTTCAAGGAAATCTGCCCGTAGTAAGTGATCACTAGGGGATACCTCAAGCAGGCTCTTTTTATTGGATGTCCATTTTCGCAGAAACCTGCCGCGTCAGAGCCTCCCGGAGCTCGTGAATAGTAGACAAGGCTTCTTCTTCGGAGTGAGCCCCAGCCAGTACGTCGTCAACATACATAAACTCGCTGAGGACCTCACTAGCTCGGGGACATTCGAGCTGGATATCACTCGCAAGCTGTTGCAATACACGGATGGCTAGAAATTTGGGTATAATTTACACCGAACGTGACCGTGTTCAACTCATAGTCGCACAGCTCCCCATTAGCATTGCGGAACAGTATTCTTTGGAATGGAGTATGTTTTGGGTTGATACGGATTTGCCGGTACATTTTTAGTAATGTCGGCGTTGAACGCAAACTCGAAAAAAGCGCCACTTTAAAATCTGAATCGTTAAGTCTGATTGAAGCACTGGCCCTGTATGGAGAACATCATTTAAGCTGAGCCCATTTGTAGACTTGCTGGAAGCATTAAAGACAACTCGTACACTTGTAGTTGTGCTATCGGGCTTAAACACAGCATGGTGAGGAAGATAAAAATGCTTTAAATTGGCGTCTGCTGTAACCTGTTCCATGTGGCCCAAATCCAAGTATTCTTGGATTACTGTGTCGTATTGCTGTTTTAAGGAGGCGTCCTTTTTCAGTCGATTTTCGACCCTTAAATATTGCGCTAATGCTATCGATCTTGAGTGGCCCAACTGAACATTTCTCTGGATCACGGAATGGAAGAGATACAATATATCTGCCGTTTTCATCACGCTGAGTCGTCTGTACAAAGTTTCGCTCACACAACGTATCGGACTCATTTGCCACCTTGGTTGTAAGTTCTTCTTGTCCCAAAATCTTGTGAACAGTTCTTCTCGTTTCTTCGGTAGAAACTGTGACTTGAGTAGAAAAGGATGGAAATTCTTTTGCCTGTGGAAGCTGGTACCGGCCCGGAAAGAATCCAGCCGAAAATAGTTTCCTGTGCCAACAAGTGTACCACAAATTTTAGATTGGAAACCACTCAGGAGGATTGATGGAAGGATGTCGGCACCGATTAAAATATCAATCGGGGAACTTTTTTGAAAACGAAGGATCTGCTAACTGCAGATCAGGCAGATCTCTCAAAACGGAATCCAGGGTCATGCAAGACGGTAAATTTCCGGCCAGCTGGAAGAACATATGCAGACGTCTCTACCTGTAACCTCGGCTTGTTTAAGGGAACTAACGGAAATGGCACAGTTTGCGTGGTTGTGCCGAAATCGTCTGACTCAGTCCAGAGACCTGGGCATGAATGGCTTGGAAAGGTAGCTTGATGGTATTGAAAAGCCGTTCAGATATAAATGTGGCTTCGGATCCTGAGTCAATAAGAGGCACGCTGCCTTATAATTGACACCCAGGTGGCTTATATTTACCAGAGCAGTACCCAACAGCACTCCTTGGTTAGTGGAAGCATAGTAGGTGTTTACCTGTAAGTTTTCATGGAGAGGAAGTGGACTGTATATTACTATTTGAATTTGAAGTCGTTGCAATTGGAGTTGCAGTTGTTGAAATTGTGTCATTTCGATGCAGTAGTGTGTGATGCCGCGCTTTGCAAGTGAAACAACTATGAGCGCTTGGACACTCACGCATTTGATGCCCTCTGGCGAAGCAGTTTAAACATAATTTTTTATTGCGGATGTAAATATTTCGTTCACTTAACGGCGTTTGAAGAAAATTAGGACACAGCCGAATGGGATGATCTTCTTGGGAGCAAATGTCACATTTTCTAGGCTTTACCGTCACCTTTGCCTTAAAGGAGTTAACTCTATTTGAGGTTTGGCTCTGAGCATGTCTCACAATCGCCTGAGCGCTTGATGTTGGCTTAACACCTTCAATCGCCTCTAAGGTCCGGTAACACTCGCTTAGGAAATTGTTCATCTCCTGCCATGATGGAATCTCTGCCTTATTCACTAGCGACTGCTCCCATAAGGACAAAGTCAATTTAGGGAGTTTGAAGAGCGAAGGAATACGAGAAGGCAATCCCAATTTTCAATCGAAATACTGGAATGCTCAAGCCCGAGTAAACAGCCCTGGATGGTGCTTTGGAGATTTTTAGGGCAGCTCCAGATTCGTAGCCCAACCTCAGGTAGATTAAATAGGATTTTGAGTTGGCTGTTTACTAATAGCCGCTTTATTCTCAAACCTATCGTGCAGTGCTCCCCATGCGGATGCAAAACCCTCATTGGTAAGTGGAGACCTTTGCGACGATAGTTTGGCTTCACCACTGGTCTTGGCATTCAGGTGAAATAATTTCTCGACCGGACTTAGCCTAGGATTATTAACATATATGGCTGTGAAGAGATCACGAAAAGATGGCCATAGCAGGTAGTCTCCATGGAAAACCTCTGTGTCGCACGGTGGAAGATTACAACCTCGTGGGGAAGGAGAAATTGTAGGAGCTTGTATCGTCTGTCTTACTAGGTCGAAGTCTGCTCTATTTGTTCACTCAAAGTCGCTGTTGCTCGCTCGTATACGGAATAACAATAATTGTATTTGGCTTCTAGGATCGGAAGGTACTCTGTGCCAGCCTGGGCATTTAAATCTGCGAAACAGCCCTCGTACTCCTTTTCGACCTTGTTCCACAAGGACAAAATCTGATCCCGACGGATCTTGAGTGTGAACAAAGTCACCTCTTCAGCAACTGGCGTATTAATTTAGCCTCAAATTGACTAAGCCGATCGCTGACGGCAATAAAATTGTTTAGTGCCATTGAGCCTGTGGGTTGATTGGGCTGCGAGACTGATCGGGTTTTACTCCCAACGGATGTTGTTGTGAGTGCCGTCTCTTGGCGTAATAGTACCGGATCCCCCCTTCGCATTATGGTCGGTGGGCAATGCCAATTGATTTTTTTCCCCTGGGAGAAAACCATTCTAATTGCTAAGCTGATATCAGTAAACGACTCGAGATTAATGGATTGACGACTGGTATTTAAAAGGATTTTTCACCCAAGGGTACGCAATCTAAGGCAACGGAAAGCTATACTCGGGTTATTTTTACACTTAAATTGTCTCAAATCTGTTTGAAATTTTTAAAGGGGTGCGAGAAGGAGCTTTTCTCAAAATTTAATAAAATGATTGTAGTTGGAGTTGCAAATGCAATCAAAATTCTAGCTGAAAATATAACAAAGCAATTTGTGTAATCGGAACGAGTGGAATTGGGAATGTTTGTAACTCTGTAAAACTAAGAAAAAAACCCACATAAGTGATCGCTTCACTGTAATTGGACAACAATTTGTGTATAAATAAATGCGATAACACCAAGGAGTTATTTTGATATTTCCTTTATTTATTTTTATATTTTTATTTTGTTTATCGGATTTTATTGGAAAATCTTGTGTTGTTTGTATGTCCGCTTCAAACGTTCGGTTGGCTGGTGTAGATATGATCACGTAGATAGCGTCGTGTAAACGGCAGGCCTCCTAAATATGATTATATATATGTATTTTTAAGTTGTATTTAGTTGGAATGTGGCGATGGATGGATGAATGTGTGTTTGAACTTGTATAGTTGTGGATGAATGTGTGTTTGTATGAGATGATGCGGCTGTGCAAAATGAATTTGGCGGCAAAAACTTGTACATGTATAGGAGGGGACTATATGCACTGGATGCAGCCGTGTATGTGTATGGACGTGTATATGTGTGTTAGTAGGAATTAGAAAAATGTTTTATTTTGTAAAACTGTTTAGCACATGCACTGAAGACGTATGGTAGTATGTGGATGCAGGTGTTGTGCGAATTAATTAATTAATAATTTAAGGCGGCAATGACAAGTACATATGTATGTCTGGAACGTATGTATGTATGTATGTGCCTTCGCTTACTCAACTTGCAAACAATCCAGCGAGCGTAGGGGTTGATTATAAATCTGGATCGTTGGAACCAAAATGAACGTAGGAGGCTGGAAGCTGCGCGCACAAAATAAGGGAAGGCTCGGTTGGTGAATTTTCAAACGTTATAAAAATGTACTTCACTTTTATTGCTTGAGTTCGATCTGCTCCCGCCAAGAGTTCATAGAGTAGTATGACCTTATTTTCATATGTAAAGAATACACAGCAAACCCCACATTCCCTCATCCCATTGTTCCACTTGAGTTTTTCTGCACAATTAGAACCAACTGAATATGCTGCGCTTAGATATGATGGCAATGGATATGTCAATAACAGCTGGAAAACACATATCTAAGCCTTGCATTTGATAAGTTTTTAACTCTGTATGAATATTGTTCTTGATATAAATATATATATTGTGTTTCCCGACGAATGGTGTTAGGCGGCTATGCCGTACTTACAATACAAGCTCAGCTTTTCTCACCCCGTTTTCGACGGTGCCTGCTGACTGATGGGCTTTCGTTGGAAGGTTATAAGTAAAATGTATATATCAAAATGCAGGCTACATACCATACCACATCTTAACAATTAGGGAATATTTAAAATTTTAATTATATTAATCTTAAATTCAAGAAAAGTTCCTCCAAAATTATGGAGATGGTGACAAAATAGGGGTGCACGGTATGTGCAAGTCGGTGTGGTCATTATCCGCACGGGATACAGACACACAGTGGGTGCAAGTTGTTGAAACGCTCGGTAGGGCGGACGCACAGTGGATGCGATTCACAAATCTGCTCCATACTGCATAAGCATGGTGCGATATGTAAACAAGCGCCAAAGTCTAACGCACAGTGGGCGCGATGTGTGAATCGGAACGCAGATCAGAGATACTGCCCGGTATAATACACACGCTCGGTTGCGTACGGGATCCTGTTGTCATTACCACTTTTTGACGAACAGCGTGTTTGTTTTGTAAGGAAGCTCTTTGGCCGAAATATAGTTCTCAGTCTTACCAAGGTCTCTCACAAGAAAATTTGTAAAATCTGGGATACTGGGGAAAAGATATGCTTTGTCGGAAGCCACTCCGTAGGATGTTGATGGGGTATAAGCTAGAGGCAGGAGGAAGCTCTGGAAGCTGCGTGGCAGCGAAGCGTCATATGCTAAGAGGAAGGGTAGATAGATCCTCGGGATTACATAAGCGTCGGGGCAGAAACACGGCCGCCGCGAGGGGGTGGGGGGAGAAACCGGGTTCGACCTCCTCGTTCACGACAACGGGATGAGACCACGTCTGCCGTGGCGTGAGAAGGGTGAAGGATGACCGGGACGTCGGGGTGGAACCACGACCGCAGCAGGTGGAGAGGGAAGGAAAAACCACAACTTGACCGCCTCGATCACGACCATGGGATGGGACCACTTATGCTTTAAGACAAGAAGGGTGGAAGAGAACGTCTCGAGTAGGCGGGATGAAACCACACCCACTATAAAAGAGGGACTAAGGGAAAAGAGAGAGAAAGGGACTTAGGCAGAGCCGGCGGGATGCAACCACGTCGAAACGCCTCGCGGTGGGCGGGATGAAACCTATAATTTTTCCTAGCGTCACTCCTGTTAAATATTACTTTACTCATATCGTGCACGTCGATCGCTTCCAACGCCGCCAAGCAAGAGAGGGTCCACCTCGGGGTGACCAGCTCCCCCTGCAGCCACTGGCTTATTTACCCCTTTTGCAACTTAGGGATTATTTTTATTCTGTGGCGTCTTGGGGATTTTGCTCCATGACCAAAGCTGGTTGCTGGCGTTGAGTAATTTCTTAATATGACCAGCCACGGTGTGGTCAGGCCTTGCCACCTAATCGTGAGCCTAAGCCGGCCGTTAGAATTTAATGTTGAAAAATATAAAATATATATGCTCCTTGCTGTTTACTAATTAATTCTATTGTGAAGCATTGGTCTTGCCACTACTTCACACCCTCCTCTTTCTTTTTTTCCATGTGTTACTGATGGTGTTGTGTTGAAACAGTAGGTGAAGTAATTCAACCATATATCCCAATCAGTTTTATCAATCGAAATATAAGAGCGTATGTACTCATTAAATGTTCGATGACTACATTCCACCGTACCTAATGTTTGATGGTGGTATGCTGTTCAATGAATTTTGTTTATCTTCATATATTTACACAAATCTGTTATAATTGAATTTTTATATTCAGTACCCATGTCCGTTATGATTGTGTTCATAGGACCATATTTGAGTATGAAAGATTCAAATATTGCCTTGGCAACTGTGTTAGCATTTTTATTAGATATTGGTATTGCGACTAAGTATTTTGTTAGATATTATAGTAACTGCGTACTCATTGCCATTCTCAGTCTTGGGAAGTGGACCAATGGTATCGATCAGTACTGTATCGAATACTGTTTGTGGTGTTTGTGTTACAGTCATTGGTGTTTTAGTATGTGTTATAGTTTTGGCTTGTTGACATTTTTCACAAGTCTTGACATACTGTTTATCGTTTTAGTTATTAGAGGCCAATAGAAATGTCTCCTAATTTTAGACAGGGTTCGTGAAATCCCTGAATGTCCTCTTTCAATAGGATGGTATTTTGACAGGATTGCTTTTATTTGAGCTAGATTATTTTTGTCTATAATGCCTTTTGTACCTTTTTAGCACGCTTATACTGACCTTATTTAAGGTTCTATTGTTCATTTTGAAGTTTTGAATGAACACTTCTGTGACTCGAACTATTGGTGAAATCACATTAGATCTTACAATCTCTTTAGGTATGGCGATATACTCATATCGTTAGCCAATCTTTCAAATATGCCAACTGAGACGCTAGCGTCTGCTTCTTGTATGCTCGGCCTTCCTCATCCAAGGCAATTTGTGCGGCATAAATGAAAACTTGAGTTTTCAGATGGAAAATCTGTAATATAGGAGGACAACTGCCTCCTGGCTTAGCCATTGGACCTTACTGATCTCCACTTCATAAACTAATTTTTTATTGTTGCGACTTGAAATCCTCATTAAATTGTTAGTAGGCCGGGGAAATGTGACCGTGCCTTTAAAAATTACCAATAACGCCTTATTCTTGGTATTTTTTGGTTGTCTCACACACTAATGTGTTTTTTTACGATCCACTTTCGTAATAAATGGCATTTTCGTGCGCACAAACTGTTTAGCGTTCTCCGTACCAGGCTTAAAGCTAAAGCGTCAAGAAAGCTTTGTAAGTTTTCGGCCTTACCATCAAAGTCGGGTATTAGGCTCGAGTCTGTTTTTAAAAAATCAACTACTGATTGATTCATGTTTGTATTTGTTTTTTGAATTTCTAATTGACGTTCGTTAATATTTTCCTCATTACTGGTTTGAGGACGTTCCTCTTCATAAGTTGGTAAATCAGAATCAATTTTGCCTCTTCTGGGTCAAAAATCGCATTTTCGTCCATTGACGTTGGGATATAAATGTGCAAAGTATGCAAGTTTGAGATTTTTATTAATCTCTTACGGGCTCCTTCGAAAACTGTTCTTGCTTGTAGCAAGTGGGTATCTGTTAATCGTAAATTATTAGTAGCGTATAGTTGTCCTATAGCGTTATAGTGATTTATCAAGATTCTAGTGTGCTTTATAATGGTGTTCTTTGAAATACTGTGATTTAAGCACATAAGATTTTTCAAAGGCACTTTTGTGTGTAATTACTTCGTTTACAATTTCTGACCATCCCATTGAATTATCGCTTTATTCTAATTTTTGTTTTACTGGCTATCTGACAGTTTTCTTGTTTCAATTTAAGCTTTATCTAGGTCATTTGCCTTACTAAGATATTTCTTTTTAATGCACTTGTTGTGCAACTGATAGATTTTAATTGCAAGTCTTACACACATCAAAGCTGTAATCACTATCATGAGGATTTTTGTTAAGCTGAGGTCGTCTGACGTTACCTCTATTTTATTAATAACGTTTGCGGTGAAGTCCACCGATTTGGTTTCTATAATAGCCATCTTTGGCCAAGATTTTTAAGATTTGTAGTGGAATATCCAGTTCGCTAATTAGCTGAACAAGTAGCTTTATGATCAAATATCGTTTCTTGCAATTGATTTCCAATTAATTATAAGCGTTTTGAATTTGTTTTCCTGATATTTTTTTTTTCTTTCATTTTATTTCTGTAATAGATGTGGTATCTATGGTATGTGTTTTGGGAATAGAGATTTTTGTCATACACCACATGGGTGGAGAGAATAAAGATTTTTGAAACTGTTCTATAACAGTAGCTTCACAGGCTACACTCTACTTAGCTAGTAAAAGCCAAGTGTACATTGTTATTTACAATTTTTGTTTTTTGTAATTTTAATATGATCTTTTGTTTTTTTTTTTGTTTAATCTACGGCAGCTGTTGTCATCCTTCAGTGGTCATCCTTCTGGGGTCATCTGTTGAAGGCTTCTTCGCGGTGTTCACGGTGTTGATGGTGTTGATGGCCCTTTTGACTCAGGCGGCGCCGGTGCTGGTCACTCGCACAGGCTTTGTTCTCATCTGCCCTGATCTTGGACCAGGTTCAACCGGTGCTGGGGCACAGGCTTTGATATCTTCTGCCCTGACCTGTGGTCAGGTTCTACCGGTGCTGGGGCACAGGCTTTGATATCTTCTGCCCTGACCTGTGGTCAGGTTCTACCGGTGCTGGGGCACAGGCTTTGTTATCTTCCTCTTACGCAGGTGCACTCACGCCGGCGTGTACAATGGTCCCTCGCAGCTGGACAGGTCTTCTTGAATTGCGGGATTGATTTTGCTGCTGGTGGCATTTTATTAGTCATTTGTTATACAATTGAAGAAATATTTCTTCGGTTTTCGAGTGTTTGCGTTTTTTGTGTTTTTGTTTAATTTTTTTTTTTTTGGGTTTTCTGCTTGTTTTGGTTTCATAACAGTTTCCACTCATTTGTGTTGCCGCCGGGGTCTTCCTTTTTTTGTGTTGCTGCCGGGTCTTCCCTCGTTGGGACGACCCACTTGTCAACGGTCGCCATATTGTGTTGTTGTTGTTGGTTCGTAATTCGGTTTTATTTTGTAGTCATTTCTTAAGCTGCTAACATCGGACTGAACTCACAATTTGAGTTCATGTTATATATATATATCATATATATATGAGCGAATGGTATATGCACATATAAACCAGCGCCACTGGCTATGCTCAATTGTGCTTAGTAATCTTAAGTTAGTAAGTGCAGTGGGTTCATG
Source organism: Lordiphosa collinella (assembly GCA_018904265.1). NCBI lineage: Eukaryota > Metazoa > Arthropoda > Insecta > Diptera > Drosophilidae > Lordiphosa > Lordiphosa collinella. The sequence continues at coordinate 44,202 of JAEIFV010001349.1, forward strand.
CATATACAGTCAGCAGTATACAAGTGTTGGCTGGCTGATGTTCAAAAGGAGTGTCAGGTTACATTAGCACTTGAAGTGAGTGCACTGATTTATATTTGTTTACGTATGCAACTAAATGTTACATATTTGTATGTAAATGTATTATATGCATAAACTCACTACAACGGGACCACTTATGCTTTAAGACAAGAAGGGTGGAAGAGAACGTCTCGAGTAGGCGGGTTGAAACCACACCCACTATAAAAGAGGGACTAAGGGAAAAGAGAGAGAAAGGGACTTAGGCAGAGCCGGCGGGATGCAACCACGTCGAAGCGCCTCGCGGTGGGCGGGATGATACCGCGCCCGCCACTAAAGACTGGTTCAGACGGGTTGGGGGAGAACTAGTTTTTCGACCGATCGTTCCTATGGGAGCTATATGTTATAGACATCCGATTTCGAGCAAACTTTGTTGAATTGTGTAAAAGTGTACAAAATAAGTGTTCGCCAATAATAAGGACGTTTTCATAAAAAACAAAAAGTTTTCTCTCACTAGAACTAGTTTTTCGACCGATCGTTCCTATGGCAGCTATAAGCTATAGTCATCCTATTTCGACCAAGCTTTGTGAAATCATGGAAAAGGATAGTTAACTAAGAAATACGTACTTTGAAGGCGTTTCCATTAAAAACAAAAAAGTTTTTCTCACTTAGACTAGTTTTTCGACCGATCGTTCCTATGGCAGCTATATGCTATAGTAATCCGATCCGGCCGGTTCCTGCAAATGTGTAGCGTATTTGTACCAATAGACTTCGTGCAAAGTTGGTTGAGGATAGCTTTAAAACTGACGGAGGAGATAGCATAGAAACAGACAGTCGGACAGACGGACGGACGGACAAGGCTAAATGAACTCAGCTCGTCATGCTGATCAAGAATATATATACTTTATATGGACGGAGATGCTTCCTTCAATGCGTTACAAACATCCGCACAATTTTATAATACCCTCTGCAAGGGTATAAAAAAAATGGGGAATATCATATAAACCATTAGTAACTAAAAAATTAGTTAAGCAATTCCCAACGTTTTTAAAAAAAAGCAGTTAACTGACCTCTGTTCAGAGTTCGGTGATGTTTTTGCACTCGAAGAAGAAATTATTTCGTCTAATAATTTTTAAAACAGAAACTAACGTCAAAAGATACACAATGTCTTTACATTTTTATTTACTCAATATCAAACAAAGAAACGCTTTCGTTTTAATCCATTCGTTTATGGTAGCAAATTTGTAGTAAATACCGACCACAAGCCTCTTATTTATTTGTTCCCACTGAACAACCCATCGTCCAAATTGATTAGAATGCGATTAGACTTAGAAGAATTCGATTTGCACTGGCCTTCAAGATTGCCGCTCCAGACTTTTTTTTGTGCGGTTTTTGAAATCCCGTGTTAACGTAACCAAGCCCGAGTCCTTGGAAGCCCTCAAGGACAACATTCGACACGAGTGCGAGAGTCTGCAGCCCGAAGTTCTTGCCGAAGTGATGAAAAATGCCATAAAACGAGCCCGTATGGCAATCAATTGTAACGGCGCCCATTTGGCCGATATCATCTTCTCGAAATGACCAATAAAATTCTAAAGGTTCAAATAAATATAATCAAAAAACAGAATATACGTTTTTTATTTAGAAAAAAAAAATGAAAGCCAAACAACATCGGAAGACTTCTTTTGACCCACCTTGTATCAACATTTATACATAAGCGCTGACCTCTCCTCTGACGGAAGAATTAATAATTATTCAATAAAGAGATATGATACGAAACAGATGTGCCGAGGGAGTTTATTAAAACTTTACAAGGGAAAATAAATAAGACTTTACATGGCGACCGCAACCAGTTATACACACCTGCAAAGAAATAGTGATTTTGACTTGCTAAAATAAAGAAACCCACCTACAAAAATAAACAGTGATACCCACCTGAAAAAAAACGTCCTGTCCTGTGCAAAAATCCCTGTGAAATTATACCAACTAATGTCGCCACAACCGCTACCAGGTTGTGGACAGCGAGAAGGAAGAGACAGTAGTCAAGCAAGGCACCGGTTGACCGACCTGTCAATACACCTCTAAAAAGATGTTTTGTTGAGATAATTACCAACAAATACCCAGTTGACCACCAGATACCAACAGCAGCCCCGCTACAAATTCCTAAGTAATTATAATAATAATATTAACACACAAATTGTACAGATCAGGCACTTGTTTGCTGCGGATCTTCATTTTTTCTTACCTAGGTAGGGATATCTGTAAAAATATTACACATTTAATCGTTTTTTATGAATAGTAATTCAATAAGAAAATCAGTTGAAAACCTCGTTCCCTCTGAATATATATATGAACCTAAAAATATAGTTAAAATATCATTCCCAAAAATGGGCTTAATCGATACTAAAACAGTGGACTCCACTGCAAATGTTATTAACAAAATCGAATCAACGAATACTGATTCACATTTGACAAATATATTGTTATTGATAATTGTTATAATTTTGTGCGCGTATATCCTTTACAAAGCGTATCTCTTACACATGAAGTGTATATCGAAAGGGGCCGTAAGCCATGCTAACGATCTAGATAAGATTTAATTTAATAAACGCACAAACAATTGTCATAAAATATATTCAAAATATTCAAAGTGAATGTCAGCAGGCTCAAGATCGAGGTTTGATTATAGTTCAATAATCAACCAGAAAATTCAACAGAGAATACATTTGAACATGAACAGTAGCTGTGGCTGTGTAGACGGCCGTTTCGGCTGCCGCCATAGCAAAGCCTTCGTCAGTACACTTTCAGTTGCTGTCACACCAACAAGCCATTTGCAAATCCTATTTATACTACCAAGGCGGCGAATAAATTGTTGAGAATTCCAAGTGCACAAATTTGCACGAACTTTCAACTAGCTTTTAAGCTAGAATTTCAAGTGCACAAACTTGCACGAACTTTCAACTAGCTTTAAGCTCCGCTTTTTTAGGGTATATGAAGGTATATGCATTGGCATTGAAGGTTGTTCAATGTATCTCTGTTGTTTATGGCCACTATTTTAAGTACTGAGAAATTCGTCTTAGTGTGTGATTAAGAGTGTGCCACGATTTTCCTGTGTGCATTTATTAAAGGGGGGTTGCTTCCCTTTTTTGTATAAATACCAAGGTATTTTTATTGTTTGTTTAATAGGGAAGGGTTAAGGTTTAATAACAAACATCACATTTAACGACCTATTTTGATTTTAGTCAAAGTGAATGTTAGCAGGCTCAAGGTCGAGGTTTGATTATAGTTCAATACAGGAAAATCATACAGGAAAATCTGTATTTGTTGTATTTAGTAGTCTTATGAATGCTTTTTGGACTGTTGCTATGGTATTTGCAATGTAAATACTATGCTGAATTTCCTGGTTCGGAATGAATACTTTGTCTTCTGTTGAGGTTATTTCAATTTTTCGGACAACTTGGGATCTTGCTGGCAGAATTATGGTGTTGTTGCCGGAACTGTGTTATTTTAACATAAATCGGATATTTTAAATTATTTGGTCTAATTATAAGCCAGCCTTCAGATGGATTGAAATCTAGTTGATAGTTGTATTTTTTATGAAATCGATTCGTAGTATTCCATCACAACGAATAGCGAATTGTAAATTTAATATGAAAATCATGTGGAATTATATATTTAGAAGTCTGTATTTCGATAGAAGTTAGCCCTTTTGATTTGGTAACTTCTTGACTTATTCCTGTATATTGATTATATGATTAGTTTGGATTTATTGAAAAAGATCAGAATTTTCCTTTTAATATGGATATTTCCGCACCTGTGTCTATTAAAAAGACGAGTTCTTTTCCCGTTGCTACATTTTTAAAAGTTACAAATGTGTTTTGGCTGAGATTGATGGTGTGAATTTTTATGTTTCCTACTGCTGAGCACCTAAAGGTTGTTGGGAGTTTCCCGGAGCGTTTTGGGCTATCCTAACATTGTTGTTGTTATTATTGTTATTATTATTGTAAGGGTTATAACCTCCATTTTGGTGGTTATTTCCACTATAACTTCCTCTATTGTTTCCTCTGTAATTGTTATTTTAGTTATAATTCTGGAAGTTATTGTGATTATAATTATTATTATAATTATTATGATATTATTATTATTACAATACCCGCGACCATTGCCTCTACCGCGATAATTAACCTGTTGTTGTAATTAACACGCTTCTTTGGCCTTTTTGGGCGTATAATATTGAATTTGCTTTGCCTGTCATTTCAATACTACATTGTAAGTACTTCTGTGATGGCTTCGTTCATAGTTGTGAAATTTCCTGACTCAAGAATTTATCAGCATGTTCAGCCGTTAGGCCTTCGTCAATATACGAAGCTTCCAAGATCCTACGTAAGTTGTCAATTTCTTTTCGGCAGTTTTTCCCTTCTGTGTGGTTTTTTGCCAATTTTGATTGTACTACGTCGGATGTTTCACCAACTATAGTATCTTGGAATTTTTTTTATAATTGCATCCATTGTTTTTTCATTTTGTACCTTGTACAGTGTAGATTAGTAATTGACTATCGTCAAATCAACAAAAAACTGTTGTCAGATAAATTTCCACTCCCTAGAATTGATGATATTTTAGATCAACTAGGTTATCATCAAATTGGTTCATATCGCTTCACGCGATTACCATTCGGCTTAAAAATAGCGCCAAATTTCTTTCAGAGAATGATGACTATAGCTTTCTCTTGACTAGAAACTTCGCAAGCATTTCTTTATATGGATGACTTAATAGTCATTGGATGCAAAGAATTTTGCATAATTACAGATGCTTAGTAAGCAAGCATGTGGAGCAGTCCTAACTCAAAACAAAAATGGACTCCAGCTTCCAATTGCATACGCATCAAGATCTTTTACAAAAGGCGAATGCAACAAAAGTAAAACAGAACATGAACTATCAGCTATTCATTGGGCAATAACACATTTCAGGCCATATATTTAAGGTAGACACTTCACTGTCAAAACAGATCACAGAGCACTTACCCACCTATTCTCAATGGTAAACCCTAGTTCCAAACTAGCCCGCATGAGACTTGAATTAGAGGAATATAATTTAACAGTAGAGTATCTAAAAGGCGAAGACAATTATGTAGCCGATGCGCTATCATGAATTACTATCACGGACTTGAAAATATTAAAACAAATAATAAAATTCTGAAAGTCACTACCAGAAAACAAAGTAAACAGAAAACTCCTGCGTAGGAAAAGAAAACGAAAAAGTAGATTTTGCATAAGCAAACTCTAAATAAAGCTTCTCAGCCCAACGTAAACGAAGTCAATGGGCGCATTCAGCGAATAAATCCGATTTACGATCAGTAGGCTTGAAAAAGAAGCCGGTATATTTAAAAAAATAAAATGAAAATAAAAAAAAATATTACAATCTCTCTAAGAGTAGCGCTACTCAAGCCGGTGACCCTATTATCAAATAATGAAAAGAGAAAAGTAATACTGTTTACATTCCATGACGATCCAATACAAGGAGGTCATACAGGCATAGCTAGAACATTAGCAAAAATAAAAGACATTATTATTGGAAAAACATGACCCGAGATATATCAAATTATATAAGAAAATGCCCCAAAAGCCAAAAAGTCAAAAACGACTGAACATACAAAGACTCCATTGACTACTGAAACGCCACAAATCGCTTTCGACAGGGTAATTGTGGATACGATCGGTCCACTACCCAAATCTGAACAAGGAAATGAATATGCAGTAACCTTAATCAGCGATTTAACAAAATACCTAGTAGCAATACCAATCAAAAACAAAAGTGCAAAAAAAGTTTGAAGATTTTTGATCGAGCCAAACTCCAAATACAAGCTTGTCAAGTTTTACAAATTAAAGAAATCCGCTCGGTATGTCGTTCCAACTCGTTCGTTTAATTAAGAAGACTTCAAGTAAGTTACATATCGATTCATATCGATTACAGTGGTCAACATTGGTATGACCGTGTTACATTTCGTTACAATTTTAACGCCAAGCATTTCAATTCGGAACAATAGGAAAGGAACTTAAATAATATAAAATAATAAAAGCATAAATGGCGCGAACATACTCCCCGCCTTGGAAGCTCCTTCCAACAGACAGGCAAGCTCGTCCTAGTCTTCTTCTGGCAAAGGACAGATCCGGTGTACGTTCCGCTTAAGGTAGCCCGTCTTCGTCTTTAGGGTTACCACTCGAACAGCGCCATCAGCCCCAGGATGTAGCTCAAAAACTCGTCCAAGCAACCATTGCCCAGGTGGTGAATTGTCCTCAGCAATTAGGACCAACGTACCCAGTTGTATATTGGTGGTAGCAGTCCTCCACTTGGTGCGCTGCTGCAACAAAGTCAGGTATTCAGCTGACCACCGACGCCAAAACATGTTGTGCACTACCAAAATGCGCTTCCAGTGTTCCGTCATGGACAGCTTTACTAAGCCATCATCGAATGGTTCCACTAACGAATTTAGTGGTCTGCCAACCAGGAAGTGGCCAGGCGTTAAGGCTTCCAAGTCATTCGGATCCGATGACAATGGATATAGGGGCCTGGAATTCATCACAGCTTCAACCTGTGCAATTGCAGTCGAGAGGTCTTCGTAGTTTAAGGCAGTGCTGTTCGTACACTTGACCAGCAACTGCTTTGCTACTTTTACAGCGCTCTCCCACAATCCTCCAAAGTGAGGCGAGCGCGGAGGGATGAAGTGAAAGTTGACTCCTCGTTGGCTGCACTCGTCATCAATAAGGCATTGGCTCGATCTGTCAAAAGCTCTATTTAGCTCGCGGGAGGCGCCCACAAAATTTGTGGCGTTGTCACAATATAGGTCCGAGCTCAAACCACGTCGTGCAAAGAATCGCTTGAGAGCAGCAATGAAAGCGTTTGCGCTCAGGTCGGAAACAATCTCTAAATGACAAGCCTTTGACAAAAAGCATACAAATATGCAGAGATACACCTTGACTGGGCGCTTTCCTCGCATGTTGAAATGCATCCAAATAGGTCCAGCGAAGTCCAGACCTGCGCGCTCAAAAGGATGATTGTTGCCGCGCACTCGATTTTCTGGCAGAGAGCCCATAAGTTGTCCACCCAAACTAGGCCGAAGTCGAAAGCACACAACGCAGCTCCGTACTGATTTGCGAGCCAGTTTCCTGCAATTGACTATCCAATATTTCTGCCGCAAAAAAGCACACAATGATTGTACCCCGGCATGTAAATTTTTCCGATGTGTGTGAGAAATCAGTGCGTTGACCACTATATATTCACATGGTAATAATATAGGATGCCTAATGTCAAATGGTAGTTCGGCCCTTGATAACCTACCGCTTACCCGAATAATTGCAATCCCTTCTATTTCCTCTATGAAAGGATTCAAGCACTGTATTTTTGCTGACTTTATAAGTTTTTTGTTTTTCAAGCAACTGAATTCCTCATGCAATTTCAAATTTTGTAAATTCGCTACTATATAGCGTAAGCCGCCTGCCATCTCAACTGCAGTTAGATTTCGATGGTCAGCGCGGTCTGTCTTAATAATTGATCTACGCCAGCGGTAGATATAGCTAATTACTCGTTGCAGCTTTAAAAAGTCATTGGCAAACTTGCATTGCCCAATAAGATCGGAAACTTCATTAGTTCCTAGGTTACTGACTGCTAAGGTAAACGTGCATTTTCGTTGTTCAGGCACCGTTTCTTCAGTCTTGCTATTCGGCACCTTAGCCCAATCGTCAGCAATGTCCATCAAAAAGTCGGGCCCATGCCACTAAAGATTCGATTTGCTTAGGTCAGTCGCATATAGTCCCCTAGATACAATATCCGCCGGATTAGCTTTGGACTCGACCTTAAACCAATCTTGAATTCTAGACAATTCCTGAATTTGTGCCACTCTATTGGCCACAAAAGTACTCCATCGACTGGCATGAGAAGCAAGCCAGCTGAGAACGATTGTCGAATCGGTAAAGTATCTAACCTGCTTAACTTTTACATGCATACAAGCGCGAACCTTGTCCATTAATTTTGTCAACAGCAGAGCTCCTTGCAGCTCCAAACGAGGCAAGGATGTTACTCTAACAGGAGCAACCTTTGATTTAGCAGTCACTAGGCTCACTGAAACTACACCTGCCTTATCTCTTACGCGAGCGTAAATTACTCCGCCGTAAGCCCTATTAGACGCGTCCGAGAATCCAAAAAGCTCCAAAGTTTCTGGCTCGGCCGTCTCTGGCACTACCGATCTGGGAAGCGAACACTGATTTATAAATTTCAGTTCCTCACGATATTTACGCCACTGAACTGCGTAACTTAAGGGTAGCTCTTCGTCCCATTCGTGTTTCAGTAGCCACAATTTTTGAACAAATATCTTTCCCAAGATCAATATAGGACTCAAGAATCCCAATGGATCAAATACTTGGGCAAGTTCTGACAATACAGCTCGTTTCGTTGGAGTCTCTGAACATTTTATGTTGTATGAGAATTGGAATTCGTCCCTTTGACTCATCAAAAATATTCCCAAAGTCTTAGCCGCATCTTCTGTCTTTAGCCTCAAAGGCTCTATATCAGCTGCGTCACTAAGCACTTGTGGGCAACTGCTGCGCCATTTATGCAGCTTAAATTTACCACGTCTTAGAAGTTCCGTAACTTCTTCCTTAAGCCTTGCAAGTTCTCCTACTGAGTCAGCACCGCACAGCATATCGTCCATATAGAAACGTCGTTTCACTGCTTCGAACGCCAGCGGGAACTCTTCGGCATATGCCTCCGCCAAGTACAACAAACAGCGCACTGCTAAAAAGGGTGCGGAGTTGGTTCCATACGTGACCGTTCTCAAGTGCAACACTTGTATCGGGTCAGATGCACTTCGACGCCACAAAATGCACTGATAGTTGCGATGTTTCTCTATGACCAAAATCTGTCTATACATTTTGGTGATATCTGCGGTAATCACGAACCTGTAAAATCGAAACCGAACTAATGTCTCAAACAGGTCTGGTTGCAAGGTTGCTCCTATGAGCATCGTATCGTTAAGAGATAGACCATTGCTAGATTTGCAGGATGCATCAAATACTACCCTTAAACTGGTAGTCAAACTTTCAGGTCGCAACACTGGATGATGGGGCATGAAGTATTCAACCTCATGCACTTTAGCTCGGTCCACTATCTCCAAATGTCCTAACTTTTCATATTCCTCAAGGAATTCTGTGTATTGCTCCTTCAGAGCCTTATCGCGATTTAACTTTCTCTCTAAGTTTAGAAATCGGCTTAGTGCAATTTGATAGGTGTCGCCAAGGACCTTCTTAGACTCCTTGAAGGGAAGCGCGACGATAAGCTGTCCTGATTCAGCCTGCCTGACATTTAACTTAAAACTTTCTTCGCACTGTGTCTCTTCATCTGTAAAACTCTTGGCTGACTCAGGTATCTCCTCGCATTTCCAAAATAGTTGCACAAGCTCTTGCCAATCTGTAGTCTTTGGTTTAACTTCATTAACCAAAAGTGAAACGCCAGTTGTGGGAGTAAACTCACCTACAACGACCCAACCCAAGAGTGACCTTTGGAGCCTTGGCAAATTAGGCCCAAGTCTTATTTGACCAGCTAAAAAACAATTTGAAGATTAGAGACACCTAGCAACATGTCAATGTTTTGACTAGAATTGAATGCTGGATCTGCAAGCATCACTCCTTTAGGCGGATGCCAATTTACTCCCAGCCCTGAGTTGCTCGGCTTATACTGAGTAATCTCAGACAACACACAAAAATGGTCCGTTGCAGCGAACCTAGTCAATCTAAACTTAAATGTGGCCTCCACTTCCCCTACAATTTCCGACGTTGTATTTCCTATCCCGCTCAATCGCATAGACGTATCTTGCATTTCCAATCCCAGTGCAGATACTAACGCTGAAGTCAAGAAGTTTAACTGGCTGCCAGAGTCTAAAACGCATCTACACCTCTGGTAACCTCCAACTTTATCTCTAATCAACACAACTGCGGTTGCTAAATAACTCATTGAAGATCTGGAAAGCAACGAACTATGCACTGTGCTCGACTGTTGCTGAACGGGAACCATAGGCGATGAGTTAGGAACGCCATTGGTAACATCCCGATGAAGCAACTCATGATGAGACTTACTACATATCCTGCATCGTGGACCATTACAACCCTTAGTCTCTTGCTAAAACATATGAAACACAACATATGATTTTTCACCTCTTGGTACCTTTGTACCGGTGACAATTTACCAAACTGTGGACACACCTGCAATCTGTGAGTCCCAGAACAACTATAACACGAGTTGTTGTTGTTGCGGCCTACTGCCCATGGAGCTAAACTTTGCCCTTTTTAAATATTTTTCACACTTATTTTATATCTTTTTGTTCGTCAAATAACAGTTTTTTTTAAATAGATCCCTTTTTTTTAAAAACTGACAAAAAAATCCCTAAGAGGGAAATTAATAATAATAATCAAATTACTTTCTATTTATTTATTTTGTCCTTGTTTTGTTTATAAAAATTAAATAAAAAATCCAGAATTTCCTTGTCTCCGCTTAAAGACCTCATAGCAACTAGTTGAGAATTCACACTGTCCACCAGCACTCTCAACGCGTCTGAGTCCGTATCTTCACGCTTCACATTAAACAACCGTTAATATGAGATTGTAATATAATCGACTTATTCTCATAACGATCCTGAAGCAATTTTAAGGCACCTTTGTAGTTATCACCTGATAGCTCCAAGCACTCAATCGTGCCTAAAGGAACAGATCCTAAAGAGGATTTTAAGTGCATAAACTTGGCCAAATCATCAAGCTCCTTATCATTATCAATGAGCGTACAAAACATATTATACCAACTGGTCCATTCTGTGAACTTTCCAGAAAACTCAGGAATCTTCAGAGTAGGAAGTTTTGATGAGCGAACTATTTGCGAGCTGTTTGATGTGTGACCTTACATTTGACTGCCGCCGGCCTAAACGGCCAAGACTACTCAAGATTTTGGCCTTATCTCACAATAGAGTTCCCAATGCCTGACGGTTTCCAAATTCACTCGCGTCATCATTGTCTTGTTCGATCCTCGCTTGAATGTCACAAAACTGGCTAAAATTGGTTTCAACCAGGTTTAATCGTGCTTCCAACTCTGCAGTTGTCATGGCGGCGCTATTGTTGTTAATATAAGTTTTATTACGGTCAAAGAACCAGGAAAAGCCCAGCTCGTGCGGTCATCATCTCCGATTCCTTTCCTCTCTTAGGTCCCATTTTGTACTTTGTGTCAGGTTCTACACAATTTAATTTTTACGGCAGTCCTGCAACCAATGCTTGTAACCTTTCACCACTAGTTATATTATATTAAATCGCTGCAAATATTTACTCCCAGAGTCGAACACTTTGAGGCTACACTGTACTTTCAGTGCACCTTACCTTTATAAACACCCTTTAGGTTTCAATTCAATTTATTTTAATTGTAATAGCCCTTAATCGGCAACCAAATTATTTATCAATTCCTTGCGCAGCCGTGTTATTTAAAAACAACTAATTGATTAATTGTGCTCAACTGTCCAGTTAGCAAAATTATGTGAACACGTATGTATGTATATATGTTTCTGCATACATACATATGCACGCACAAGTTCTGGCAACAGCTTGAGCGAAAATGCGTGCGCAAGAAACTCAAAAATTCAAAGTCAAATCATGTGTATGTATGTATGTTTGAATGTCTGTATAATGGAACTGCACAAATTGCATTCAAATTTGGCACACGTGGTTCACTGTCTGTATGTATGCACCTACAACTGTAACTTTTTGCAAATATGTATGAGAGTTTACCGCTGTTCTTGTATGTGCATACTCTTTCTTCACATCTGTGGCCAATTCTTTATACAGACACACTCAACGCCTTGACCACCACTTGACACTTTTTACACCTTTTTAATTTATATTTTGTTCACACAAGAATATTTAACATGCCTGCAAGAAATATTAAATTAATCAAGCAATTAAGACTCACAGTTCTATACCAAAGCTGCTGCTGCTGCAAACGACGATCAGCCAGATTTCTGGCTGGGGAATTACAGATGAACTCCAAGTGAGCTCCGACCAGCAATCCCTTCTGGGAAACGCAAGATGAACTCCAAATGTTGAGCTCCAACCCAGCAATGGTTCTGGGGAAATTAAGCGAACTCCAGGTGAGCTCCAATGTTGAGCTCCAATGAGTTCCTGCCGGATAATGAGGACCTTTTCCAATAGGTCCCTGCTCGGGCGCCAAAATGATCGAGCCAAACTCCAAATACCAGCTTGTCAAGTTTTACTAAATAAAGAAATCCGCTCGGTATGTCGTTCCAACTCGTTCGTTTAATTAAGAAGACTTCAAGTAAGTTACATATCGATTCATATCGATTACAGTCGTCAACATTGGTATGACCGTGTTACATTTCGTTACAATTTTAACGCCAAGCATTTCAATTGGAACAATAGGAAAGGAACTTAAATAATATTAAATAAAAAACTAAAAAAGAATAAATGGCGCGAACAAGAAAAAAAAAATAATATATAATATTTTATATGTTAAATAATAGAACAAGCATTTAAGAGAGCTAGATTAATGTTAGAAGCAGCAAAAACCAAATTGATTATGACAAAAGTACTTAAATTTTGATTTGAAAATAGGACATCAGGGTCTTATTGAGTAATGAAACAGGACATAAGCTAGTTTTCAAATAACTGGACCCTATAAGGTAGAAAGAAGAAAATGAAAATATAATAATTTCAAATAATAAATATAAGAAACAAACAGTACATAAAGATAGGTTAAAAATTTTTATTTCACTTTATTTCTCTTATAAATATTTCAAGCATAGAATAAGAACCATAATTGAAATGAACTAAATATATACAAAAAAATCCTTAAATATATCAATATTTTTTGATTCGAAAAAATATATAAAAAAAAAATAAAAAAAAAATTTATTTTTAATTATATATATCATTAAACAAACAAAACAAATTTTTATACAAAGTTCTGTAGTATGACCAAATATAATATTCAGCATACGCAACCAATGTAAGGGTATTATTAACCAAACATAGAATAATACACATAGCGACACTTTGTTGCTATAACATACACATAACTCAAGTACATTCGAAACATGATCGTCCACTTATGAGTGGCCCGACCAAAGCGTGAATATGCAACGTCTGCAATTCTACCGCTTGACTTGCCTTATGTAAGAGTATGTTCAATGTAAATGTGTAAGCATATGCATATATGTAAGCGGTCACTACAAGCCCCTGCCCTCAGCGCTGCCGCGACACCTATACATATATACACTCAGGGAAAAAACGCATAGTAAAATCTATAACAATCATATATGATTTAACTATGCCTATTTCGTATTAAAATTAATTAAAAATCATGTTGAGTTGACTAAAATCTTTTATATTATATTCCCAAAGCATGGAATTCCAACTGAGAATTACAAGCGGCCATACAAGCGACAACATGCCAGAAATATATCGTAGTTTACTTCAAGGCAATTCAATATAAGTAGAATTTTAGCCGTGTGACAACCATCGTGTGCGGTAGTGCAACTGGTAAATTCGGCATGCCAATCGTGTTCAAGTGCAAAGGTCCTGAGTTCGAGTTCCACAACAGAGTAAGTAAACATTTATAAACATTCATTTAATCTATATAATTCTTAGTTTTTTCAGAACCAAATTCTAATAGATTTCTTTTGCTCTTGGATCATTCAAAATAAATTGAGTCTAGACTGGCTTGTCAAATTTAAAAAAAAAAAAATTTTAACTACATCCAATATTAAATTTAACTATTCAATATTTAATTTGAAGTGTTCACTCTTTAGATATACGGGAATTCCATATTTAACGCTAAATCAATGGTGAAAATAGTAAAATCAACGGTGTAAATATTAAAATATCAGTGTTTTTTTCCCTGAGTGTACAATTCTAAGGCGGCTGCTACGCTGCCAGCGTAACTGGTAGTGCAGCCCTTAGCAGCTATGTTAAGGCTTTTGTGAAAAACCAAAATCAATTCAATAAAGGAACTCAAAAAGAACGAAACGATGTAGGCGTTTACGTATATATTTTTTTCTATTTTTTTCAATTAATAATTCAACAATATACCTACATGGCGACCGTGACTCAAAGTCAACACAAAACTGAAGATGTGAAAAGTGAAACAAAATACAAAACAAAACTGAAGATGTGAAACAAATAAGAAACAAATACAAAACAAGTGAAACCAAAATACAAAACAAAACTGAAGATGTGAAACAAATAAGAAACAAATACAAAACAAGTGAAACAAATACGAAGCAAATACAAAACAAGTGAAACAACATACAATCCCAAATAAAATTGGCCTGTGCGAAGACCAGCACCGGTACCGCCTGAGCTCATAGGCCCCGGAAATCAGCAGCTGACCTGTGCGAAGACCAGCACCGGTACCGCCTGAGCTCATAGGTCCCGGACATCAGCAGCTGCATCAGAAAGAAAAAAAAAACGAAAAAGTCAAACTGGATACCGTCAACATTGAGGATTCTGCCCTACTCGAGCAAAGGGATGCACCGAGTCTGGCTGAAGCCTTAGAGTTGTATCAAAACGCTGGACCCCGCCCCCTCACAATAGCTGAGTACAAAAATGTCTGTCCAAACAGCAGTCTCTCCATGCCCGCGACGGCAAGACTGTTTTGGGAATTCCCAAAGGCGGCTTTTGCGCAAAGCACAAAAAGACAGCTTAAGACAGCCATTCCCCTTTGAAAGTGTGTGGCCTCCGTTTTGGACTTTGGACTCGGTGGGAAACCAACCCGCCACTTCTGGAGCAAAGGCCAAAAAATGTAAAAAATGTAAAAGAAATTAGTATTATTTAAAACAACAAAAACTCCCGATTGTATATACAAACAACCTCAATAAAATAAAAAAAAATAAAACAAAAATTTTTTTTACTTTTAGAATATGTTTCCGACAATAGAGAATATCTCAAAAGTTACTATTTCTACCCGTAAGAAATAGGTTTAATTGTGAAATGGAAATGAATGAATGGAATGAATCATTCATGGATTTTCCAAAAATACTTGCCAATATCACAAAACGAAGAAATGATTTTGACAAGTCATTTAAGTGTTTAAATAAAACTGCATTTATTTCAAATGCCACTAAAATAAAGCACCTAAGGGTACTGTTGAAATCGTTCAATTCAACACGCCAAATTTTAATTGATAATTTACCAAAGTGTGATGCGTTACAAACAATACAGTTAAAAAGTCGTAATCAAAAGGCTAAAGGAATATCCTGTATGTCCTAGTAGTCCTGTTTGTCATATCCCAGTGCCGAACACTACATCTTCCGGCCGAGTTTGATGAATCAGAACTTATGGAATCAGAACCAACTGAACCAGAAGAGCCAGAATCGATCAAATCAGATCTAGAATCTCCTAATAGCGAAACAAATACAAGCGTGATAGAAAAACAACCTATCACAATTACAGACCAATCAGCTGTCCAAAGGGCATACATTAAAGAAATATCACATGCCATTCCAGAATTTGATGGAAAGAAAATCCATCTTCAACGATTTATTACTGCAATCGAATTGGTTAACCTTACAAAAGGTCCACATGAAGCAATTGCAATCGAAGTAATAAAATCAAAAATAATTGGTTCAACTCTGTATAAAATACAAGAAGAAACCACTATAAATGCAATTATATCCAAATTGCAGACTACCATTATCGGTGAAACATCCGATGTAATAAAAGCAAAAATGGCCAATGTTTACCAAAAGGAAAACAGCTACACAGTTCACAAACGAATCGATAACTTACGAAAATTATTGGAATCTTCGTATATCGATGAGGGATTGAAAGCAAAACATGCTGATACGTTCAGTACAGAAATGACTATCAATCCCAGCTCTGTATTATATGCACAAAGAGGACACGCCTACCGAGGTAATAACTTTAGAGGTAACTACCGAGGTAGAGGAAACAACTCAAATTGTCGTGGTAACTATAACCAAAATTACCAGAATTACAACAATAATGGAAACTACAACCAGAACTACCGAAATTACAACAATAATAGAGAAAATTATAGAGGTAATTTCCGTGGTAATAAAGACCAAAACCGAGGAAGGAATAATTCCAATTATTCCAGCCGAGGTAATAATTCCAACAAAACCGGTAATAATAATGGCAACAATGTTCGAGTAACCCAGACCAACTCGGAGAACCAGTAGAACCCTAAGATATTCACCACGAAAAGCCAAAGTACACACTATAAATCTAAACCTCAGTATCTTTATTAAAATAAACAATGAAAAAACAGGAAAATCCCATACATTATTGTTAGACACTGGTGCCGATATATCAATATTAAAAGAAAATGTCGATACATTTGAAAATATTAATTCAAACAATACCTAGCGATGGCATTATTGGTATGGATTTCTTCAAAAAGTATAATTGCCAATTAGATTGCACACAAACATGTGATTCTCTAATACTTCGGCCTAATAATCTCATACATTATTGTTAGACACTGGTGCCGATATATCCATTAAAAGAAAATGTTACATTTGAAAATATTAATTCAAACATATCAACACAAATATCAGGGAATTGGTAAAGGTTCCATTTTTTCTAAAGGCTTAACATTCGTAGAAGTATCTACTGGAAAATAGGTCATTCCTCACGACTTTCAAATAGTCGGACACGATTTCCCAATACCTAGCGACGGCATTATTGGTATGGATTTCTTCAAAAAGTATAATTGCCAATTAGATTGCACACAAACATGTGATTCTCTAATACTTCGGCCTAATAATCTCAATTATCCAATAAACTTACCAATATTTCACACCTGTGATAGGTTAGGTTAGGTTGCGATGGCTGAGAGCGA